>CAJVQA010007497.1:0-13778 GCA_910591915.1 Cetraspora pellucida | reverse complement strand
AACCATTAGCTAAATGTACTATCAATAAAATCCTGGGTCGCAAGTACTCACCTTAATATTTAAAAAAAAAAAAAAAATAACTACTATATTTAGATAATTATCTGAACCAAACTTTCCAAAAAGCTGAACTACAGAAAATAATATAGTTAATATATTAAACTTTATAAAAACTTTTCTGGAGTACTGTACATACATTGTTGGACATTAAAATAGAGTTGAAAAAGAGTTGTAGCCTTGTGATAATAGTTTAAAGAGCACTCTAGGACTATAAAAGAAGTAGTTGGTAAAAGTCAAAGTTTCTTATTAAGTAAACAGATATATTAGTTCTATATAACTGTAAAACTTACAAGAAACACTCACAAGAGTTAAGAACTCACAAAAGCTAAAAGTTGGTTCATCTAGCATTCTCACTTTTTCTTTGAGGAAAATTTTATAAAAGTGGGCAAATTAGTTTACCCTCTCCTAAAGATTGACATATAAAATTATCAAAACAGTCAGCAGTGTTTATTTCCTAAACAGAATTGTTTATGACATAAATTAGAAATAATACAGCAATACAAACATAACTATACACATGCCTCGAGCTGCTAAAAACCTGTCAAACACTGCCTCTGAACTAACTAGTATCCTATACCAATTCTCTATGATAAAGTTAAAGTTTTTTCTTCTTTTTGGTTTTTTGTTTAAATAATCTAAGTAAATAGAAAGATAGTAGAGTAATTTCTATTTAGTATAGTTTATAATTTTTACAAGCCTGACACAGGCTTATAATTGTGATTGTCAGATATCTGTGAATTGCAAGTTTTACACCTGACACAAACTTAAAACCATGACTATCTGATTTTGTAAATTGCAAGTTTTTACACTTTTCTTTTTTCTTATTTTTTTTTTTTTCCTTTTATTTCTTGTTTTGTATCTTTTATCATTTATCTCTATACTTCTGTTTTTTTTTTATATATAAAATCATTTTTTGTTTTTTTGCTTTCCTACAAGAAAACATCATCAGATTGGTGGTATCTTATT
This sequence comes from Cetraspora pellucida, assembly GCA_910591915.1. Lineage (NCBI taxonomy): Eukaryota > Fungi > Glomeromycota > Glomeromycetes > Diversisporales > Gigasporaceae > Cetraspora > Cetraspora pellucida. Next base: position 12,755 of record CAJVQA010007497.1, on the reverse strand, counting down.
GTAGAGTGACAGTCAAACAAGCAGTCTATTTTTGTTTAAGGTAGTGCAACAGGTCACACTTAAGTACCAATAAGGTGGTTAGGTGATGCTGAACTTAAGTATTAGAAAAATTCTCTGTAATCTGTATAGTATTAAGAATTCTAATAAAGTACTAGCATGATTGCTTAAGTTAAAAAAAATAACTACTATATTCTCTATAAAGGTTCTATTCTATTTTAATTAACAAATCTATTATAAAATCAAATTTTTTACTATATTTTAGGATCTATAATTCAACTTTTTAACTATAATTTATTATTAAACTTTATTTTATCTTTATCATGCTTTCTTTTTTCTAATTCAATTAATTTAAAAATTAACTTTTAGTATATCGAATAAATCAAATATCAAATCAATTTTCTATATATAATTACTAATATTCAAATTTAAATAAATCTTGAAAAATGTGATAACTTAATAAAGTAGATAAGTTGTCAACCTTCCAAATAGTAGATTAAGTATTAAAATTCTTCGTAACCATGTAAATTTGTTAAAATTAGAAAACAAAAAGTCTATTTAGAAAAACTTGAATAAAAAGATAACAAAAATCTTTAATAATACTACTCTAAAGATTATATTTAAAAAATAGATACTAATATCTAAGTATTTGGATAAACAAAAACCTTTAAATAAAAGATATCACCAACCAGACTACTAAAATAAACTAAAGAAAAAAGATATCAGATTAACTCAATATATTAATAAATTGATTATAATTCTATATAAGATATCTGGATTAGGAATCTAAAGAACAGACAAAAATATACTAAAGTACTGGGAATATGCTATGAAACAGATGTTAAGATTTGAGTAAATTCTATAAAGACAGTATTTAAATGATATAATTCTGATTGTAAATATTAGTTCTACTATAATAATACCTAAATCAACTCTAGAAGGTTTATCTTAAGAATAAAATAATCTTAAAGTTGAGATGATGATCTAAACATGACCCAATAATATTAACAAAGGTTCAAGTTTAAAGGATTTAAAATAGAACACTCAAGCAGAAATGTTAATATAACAATTGGTAAGGAACCTTTAAGTGAACTTCTTAAATAGGTAATATAAAAAAATTACCCATGTACCCAATTGTATACTTTTCTTGTAGTGGTTCATAGAATCACATTACCAAAAAAATCATTAATAAAAATCAAAAGATCAAAGAGATCACTTAAAAAAAAAAAAAGAAACTTGTTGGTTTAAATCACAGATAAACTAATCTGAGTTTCTATTTTTTCTAAATAAATTTGTATTTTATACAAAATCTCAATCGAATATTCAATAAAAATAGAAGCATAACCTTACCATTAATATTAACTATATCGTCTTAAAAATAACTAAATATATCTCGTTATAACAGAACAATTCTCTGAAACAATTTAAAATGTTATAACAGAATTTCTCAGTCCGACCACTACGTTATAACGAAGGTAGACTCGATATACATTTTTCAATTCCGATTTCATTTAACAATACCAAGGTTGTTTATTTTGCTAGCTTTTCTTTCAAATTTATAATTCATAAACAATCCATGAAAGTATCAGATTACATCCGGGTCATTTTCATTAAAGTATAGAAATAGGTATTGAAGTTACGAATGAGAATTTTAAACATATATTTTCTAATATCACAATTTAGTAACATGCTCGGTCGTTTTGCTTAATCTTGCAACTCTTGACAGAATTCTCTCAATAGCCTGTCTTACATTTTCGGCATTAACCTCACCCTATTTTGAGAGGATTTAGCATTCACTTGTCTCGATAATTTATACAAAAGTGCATAGATTTATTCAACATGAATTTACAAACAAATTACTTTTTACTACTAATAAATATTGATTATACGACTATAATAGTATAACTTTTTTTTTATTATTTCATTTAGTGCATACCAGCATCATTCGAAAACAATTCAATCGTGTAAAAATAAATGCGAATATGAGTGAAATGAAACTAGTGGAATTTTTTAGTTCAATCTTATTAATATGCAAAAAATAAATTACAAAATATATACATGAATTATTTCTGCTTCTTGCGAATGCCACCACGCTTAGGTCCTGCCCCACTTGACATGGTGGTTGATGCTGCATCTGATGTTTTTCGTGTTCTGGCTCCGCCACGTTTTGATGAAGTTTGTACCTTAACGGGTTCTCCAACATCTGGTTTTCTTGAAATTCTAGTTCTTCTCGATTTTTTATTATCTAAATGAAATAATTAATTATAATGAAACAACGTTATTGATAGATAAACGAATAAAAAATGTAAATGTATAAACCTTCAGGTTCTGGCGAAGACTCTTGAGAAGCAGTATGCGATAGCGAAGGTGAGTGTTCTCTCCGACTTTTTTGGCTTTTTGTGGGTGCCGGTGAGGGTGAAGCTCCACGTGAAGAACCAGCTTTACGATGCTCTTCAATAAGATGGTAATATTCATCCATTGGTAAACTGAATTCTGTAAATGTACTATCCTCATCTGCTTCTTCATCGAAATCACGATCCTTAGTAATTTAATTTCAATGTAATCAGGTAAGAAAAAGGTTATTAAAAGAAACAAGAGAATGAATATGTTACCTACCAAATCTTCAAGCTTAGACAGGTTAAAATATGTACCAAATCGTTCCCATAGCTCAGGTATCGTACATTTTACTGCGCTATTAGCATTAAATTCGTGATGCACATTTACCATGTGGAAATGACGGTGAATACCTTAATCAAGGTTAGTATATGTATTTACATAGTATATTATGTGATTTAGAATGCAGTCTTACCAACTGGTCTGTGTTTCATAATAGCTCGAAAGAATTCAATTTCCATTTTCACGTCCCATTCCGGACCACGAGCACTTGGTAACATTTGTTCAATAGTAGGAAGAATTTCAGAAGTACTTGCAGAAATATCCATGTTTCGGTTAAAAAGCAGTATATGGGCGGATTTTTACAATTCAAATATTTGCATGTGATGTTCGTGATATCTAAAAATAGATTAGCCAATAAAAAAGTTTAGTATGATGTGTGCCAGTTTTGTGTCGCGGCAAAAATTCTTAATGTTAAGGTTAGCTTTTAGAATAGGATCAAATTTTGTTGTGCTTAGCAAAATCTCTCAAGAAAAACTTTTTGTTAAAGCACTAAAGCTGGTTTCTTATACAGATTTTTGAGAAATAAGCGATTTTTGATGAAACGAACGTTTGTTTGAATTTTCCGATCGTGTTATGTTTAGGCACTATGCGCCTCATAGACAGAAGTTCGTCTGGTTAATTTTCGGCAGATCGTTGCAGATCGATTTTTTAATTTTACAAAATTTAATTGGTCGATCTGATTCACGTGTTTTTATATCATTTTATAGGTCATATTATCACTTCTGATACATTATATTTTTTAAAATAAATTAAAAAGCTTATTAATAAGGACGAATCTAATTGTAACAACTTGTTACGCGCTTATTTGTAACAACTCAATTAGTACGATCAATAAAAATAACTAAAACTTCGTGTAACCCAAACCCTAACTCTTACTACTATTGGCTAATCCGAGGTTGTTACGTGTAACATGTTGTTACAAATACATTAATTCTATTAATAATATTAAATCTAATGACTGTTATTTTAAATTATACTTTTAGGATTATATATACTATAATATTAAGGTTTAAAAATAAATTTATTATATTTTAATTAAATATTTTTTCTTATTAATTTATTTTTATTTTTATCTTTTTTAACTTAAGCAGTCATGCTAGTACTTTATTAAGACTCTTGAAATTACTTATTGCAATTACATAAATTTACTTAACAATTAAGTCTATATTATCTGGTTATTCAAGAGTACTTAAGTGTAACCTGTTACACTATTTCAAACAGAAGTAGGTTACTTGTTTGACTACTTAAAATCTATAATAAAAGGGTCTTTTTCTTTTCATGCCAAGTTCTAATATTGTTTTCTTAGTTTCTTTATTAATTCTATTCTTTTTTTCTTTTACTTGTCTTTTTTTTCTTTAATCTTTTGCTAATTCATTGTTTCTTTCTTTTTCAGATTCTTTTTTTTAACTTTTTTCTTTTTTATTTTAATTATTATGCTTTCTTTCTTCTCCTATTCATTAATTTTTTTATATCATATTCTTCAAACTTGTTTATAAAATAAGTTCCATGCTGTCTTTACTACTGTCTCTATAAAATTTGTCTTGTTTTTGTACTTAGAAGCTGTGTTAGTCTATTTTGTGTTTTTTTTAGAATTAGGATTTTGATTAAGGTTTCTCTTATTTCTATTTCTTCTACTTCAATCTTTTTGAAAAGTGCTATATATATTACATATTGAGGGATGTATGTTTTTTCTTCTTCTTTCAACTCTTTTCAGGTCATTACAATTATTATTTTTTAGATTCATTTCTAGAGGTTTTGTTGTTCTTTGCATGATACTAAATATAATTGTATTTCTTTAATTTTGTTTTAATATATTTGGTATTCTATTGTTGTATATATATTTGGTCTTTTTTTATTAAGTTTTTTTAAGATTAGAAGTTTATCTATTATACACTTTATAAATACATATCTTCTTGTACTACTTCTTCTTGTTATGTAATGCATTCCTTTAGTTCTTTTTAAAGTTTTTTACAGTTATGTCCAATCATAAATCATGATTTTTGTTTTTGACTTTAATTTTTTAATTGTATTTGTTTCTTTCTATTCTATTTCTAATCTTGTATTTGTTACTAATTTGTATAACAATCTTGCTAGCATATCAGTTCATTTGTTTTTCTACTCTAGACAATACTCTATTTTTTTACAACTGACTTTTTTTATTTGTATTACTTTTTCACTTATTGTTCTTTTCTTTGTAAAGTTATTAGCTTTGTCATTCTACTTGTTCTTGCTATGACTTTTAACTTTCACCAATTTTATCTGTATTCTCTTTGTTTTAATAAAATCTATAATCTTCATTATCTATATTGTATTTTTCTTTTTAAGGATTTTCATTCTATCAATTTGCTCTAAACTTTTACTAATGTTTCTTATTACAGCATTACTGTCTGTATATATTTCTACTTATCTTTTTCTCAGTATTGTTAAGATTGCTGTCCAAATTGCTACTAGTTCTGTTATTGTTGATATCATTCATCCTTCTAGTCTTAATAATGCTTCTTCTTCTGGCCACTTTTGCATTTTATTTGTTTAAATCCACCCTATATCCATATTTCTGTCTTGTATTTCTTTTCTAGACTTTAGATTTGTAGCACCATCTGTATATATAGTATATTTGTTTTTGTTTCTTAAAAGGTTTCTTTTTAATATCTTTAGAATTTCTTGGTTAACATTTTCTTTTAATTTTTGTTGCTTAATTATCTCTATTTCTAACTCTTCTATTATTGTTAGTCTTTCAAGTTTTTGTTTATTATCTTTTAGCTTTTTTGTTTCTATTTTTCCTATCAACTGGTCTATAGTTATTTTAATCTTGTTGTTACTCTTTTCTATTGATGCATTAGAGATTACTCTAATCTTGGTATTTATTCTTATTTATTGCAATCAACTTTCTTTTTTCTGTTCTTCTTTTTCTATACAACTATTATATTGGCTAATTTCTGTTACTATTTCATTTTCCTTAATTTGTATTTGCCAATGTTCTAACAAGATCTTTTTTTTTTTCTTCTTTACTATCTTTTCTAGTTACCTGCTGCCTTGTGTGCTGTATATTATTCATTCTTTCTTCTTTTTATCTTTTAATATAGTCTTTCATTCTACTTTTATTAACTAAGTATTATGTCTATTTGTTTTAAAATATTCTTTAACTTCTCTACTTGTTGGTTCTTCAAGCACTTTAAACTTTATTTCTTTGAACCATTCTGCCTTTTTTCTTTTGCTTGACTGTCTGCAATAGTTTTTGAATTATTGCTATGTGATTAGCTTCTTGCCTTTTGTGTTAAGTAGCTAATTTAAGTAAATTAGGCCTATTTTATTTATTCTTGTTTTATTTTTTTTCTACAATTATATCTTTAACAGCTCTTGTAACTTGGTACTATGTTCAAATATTTTTTATAAGTTATTTTTAGTTCTTATATTTATTTCTAGCTCTCTTGTTTTTATTATTATCAGACAAGCTAAATTGTTTTTTCAACATGTTTGTTAGTTGATATTTCTTCTAACTTCTAAATGTCTTTTGTTAAATCTGCTCTTTGACAATCTTGTATTAATTTTAGCTTCATTAACTGACCTAGACTATCTTGTCTGTTTAATCTTGATAGCAGGCTGCTCACTTGCTTTATTACTAGTTTTTGTTATAGCATTCTATATTCACTAAGGTCTTTATATTCTATTATACAATTTTCTAATATTCTTTGTAAATTGCTTTTTTGCTTTGCTAAATATATTATTAGTTGATGTATTTTATGTATTCCTTTTTCTGAGACTTTAGTTAGCTGAAGTATGTAGCTTAGTTTTGGGATTATTACCATATTGTTTATATATATGATTTGGCTTATTGTTATCTTTTTGTATTTAAGATTCTTTATCATTTAACTAACTATCTCTTTAGTCTTTTTTTTAACTAATACTTCTCACATCTTGTTATTTAGTCATATTTCTAATAAACAGATAATTTTGTTTATTGGTTCTTCTTTTACTCTATTTTTGCCAAAAGCTACTTCTTTTTCTTTTCTCTTGACCTTTGTGTTCATTACTAGCAGCTTTGATTTTAATCTATTAATTTCTATATTATTCATTTTAAAAAACTCCTTAGCTATTTCTAAGATCTTTAATAGCTAGTCTTTGCTATTTGTGATCTATGTTATATCATCTGCATATGTGATTGCTGCTTGGCAGAATCTTGTGACATTATTGCATTGCATTTTTTTTTTAATTTGTTGCTTAACTGTATACTCTAAACTTTCATTTTCTTGTACTCTTTCTAATAGTAGATCATAGAAGAGGCTTTATTAATTTATAAATTTATAAAAAATATTTAAATTATTTAGTTTTTAATTTATAACTTTTTTTTATTATGTAAACTATATTTTGTCTATTAAATAAAAATGTTTTTTATATTATTTTACATATAGGATAAAATTTTTTTAAAATTTAAAAAAATTTTTATCAGAATAATTTATAAATAATTATAAATATAAAAAATATAGTAATTTTTTATATAAAATATACTTATATAGCAAGCTTATAAAATTAATAATAGAGATGTAGTAATCTAGTAAAGTGGTCAGGTTGTCAACTCTCCAAGTGGTAGGTTGGATGTTCAAATCTCATCGATAGTGAAAATTTGTAAATTACCTATGTAATATTCATATTATGACAATTGTTACTAATAATTGGATTTGGATATCTGTAATGGCAATCACACCAGCATGACTGGCAGGTCATAGGACATCTGTATAAGTATGGCATTATACAGAGAAATGCAAACCAACAAATTAAATAGTACAAACACTAAATAAGTCCTTGTGGCTATATAAATTTATTGAAATTGGATAACAAGAAATTCATTTAAGAAGACTCAAGTAAAGAGGTAGCTGGATCTTTAATGGCCCTACTATAAAGGCTAGTCTAAGAAAACAGATACCAAGGTTATAGTACCTGATCATAGTAGCCAGACAAGCAAGTACCTCTGAGTTGGGAGTCTCAGAGGTACTACTAACTAAGCCACTAAAACAAATTAGAGGAAAAGAATATCAGGCCTATCTGATATACTGATAGACTGGTTGTAGTCCTACATAGACTATCTGAATTGGAAGTTTGATAAAAAGGCAGATGAAAAAGCAAAGATATACTAAAGTATCAGAGTTATACTGTGAAGTAGATGCTAGAGTCTAAGTGAACTTTACAAGAACATAATGGTTTAATGATCAGCTCTGACTGCAATTGTTGGTTCTGACATAGTAATACCTAGATCAGCTATAAAAATAGATACAGAAGGCTCTGGAGAGTTTACCTTAAGGATAAATTAATCCTAAAATTGAGATGATGATCTGGGCATTTGGGTATAACCTAGTAAGTTAACACAGGTTACAGATTCAAAAAATTTAAAATGAAACACCCAAGCAGAGGTGTTAAGTATGACAATTGGTAAGGAACATTTGAGTGGACTCTTTAAATAGGTAATATAGAAAAATTACATATATAGTCAATTGTACTCTCTTCTGTAGTAATTCATTGAACCACAATATCGATAAGTGATTAATAAAAGTTAAAAGACTAAAGAGGTCATCTTAAAAAAAAAAAAAAAAAAAAAAAATTAATAATTAATATATTTTTAAATAATATAAATATAAAATATATGTTATAAAATTTATTTTATATATATAAATATAAATAAAATTTTTAAATTTTAAAAAATTTAATAATTACTAACTTTTATATATAAATATTATTATTATTTTTTTTTTACTTACACTAAGGCTGTAGTTATTAGTGTCTATTGCCTTTATTGTATTTTAATTATAATTACATAATTTGTACAAGGAGAGTATAAACTAGTCATATATACAACTTTTGGTTATCTATTTTAAGTAGTTTGCCTGCATAGCAGGTTTTACACTAGCTACTATACCTGCAATCTACTAAAAGATTACCTATTTAAACACTCTGATCTCGATACTTATATTGATAAATAGTGCACAAGTTTTTGTACATCTAAGTGTCATCTAACCTAACTATAACCTCTCTGTCTATATATCTGTTAAGTTATTATACATTTCAGAATATGTTACTTGACTGTAGAGCTTCAAGAAGCTTTTTTGCTAACTAACTACTCACATTTAGTCTTTTGTTAACAGGGCTTGCCCTTGCAGAGTTCACCCAGACTCTAGCACCAACTTCATAGCATCTCTTTAGTACTTATAGTATATCTCTGTTTCTGATCTTAGACTCTCAATCCAGATAGCCTAATAGGACTATGACTTGTTTCTAGTATTTTAGGATCTGCTTTCCAAGGTTCTTTTTCTCTAGTTCTAGACTTTCAGCAACCTGATTGGTAGTACCCCTCACTTGAGGTTCTTATCTGCCTAATTTCTTCTATATTGGTATCTGTTTTCTAGGTTTAGTCTTTACAGTAGTACTATTAAAGATCTGTACTATCTCTTTACTCAGGTCTTCCAAAGTGAGCTCTGGTTTTCTAGTTTATGGATATATACAGTTATAAGAACTTATTTTGGGTTTGCATTGCCTAATGTTAGTTTGCATTCCTTTGTGTAACTCCAACATTGTGCAGATACCCTATAATTTGCCAATTATCTGGTGTAACCATTTTACAAATACTAATTCTAACTGATCGACAGAATGCTATTGCTATAATACTGCTTACTTCTCTTAATATTGATATAACATAAGTAGTTTTCCAAATTTTCACCATCAGTAGGTTTTGAATTCTCAACTTACTACTTGAGAGGTTGACAACTTAACCACTTCACTAAGTTGTCACACCCTTATATATAAATATTATTAATTTTACTATATATAAAATTACTAATTTTTTATATAGTAAACTAATTTAAATAAATAATTTTCTTTTTATATAATAATTATAGTTGAAATTTTGCAGGTTTATGCATAAAGATTACACCAATGTACCTGCGTAGTAGCACAAAAAAATACTCAATTATGATTTGTTAATTTAAAAATATATTAAAAAATTTTAATTTTTAAATTTTTTATTAACAAATTGACCAACTTTGGGATTTTTTTAAACAATATGTAATCAAAAATTAATTTAATTTTTTTTTATAAATATATTCTATATATCTTCAAATATTAAATATATTTATTTAATTGCAAGTTAATATGTAAAATTTTATATAATTATATTTTAATTCAAATATATCAAGTTGGTATATCATGCTTAATGAAATGACCAATACTATATAATTCATTGATTACTATATAATATATATATAATGTATATATAATATATAAAATTATCTATAATAATTATTTTAAACAATTTTTTATTTTGTAAATTGAAAAAAAATTTACATATACATATATACACTTATACAAAATTTCTAAAAAAACAATTAAAAAAAATACTATAATAGAAGAAATTTTTATATCATATCATTTTAAGAAGCTAAAATATTATTAGCAAATTTCATATTATTACTATTATTATCTTTAGTAAAAGAATCAGTCTTTATTTTCAATATTAATATTCAAATCAAATTTATTTAGACTTTTTAAAAATAATTAAATATATATATTAATCTTGTTTTTAATATAATTTAAATAATGTAAATATTTAGATCTATTTTGGCTAAAGTATCTATTATAATATACATAATTACATAATAATACCTGACCTGTTTCTTTAGTGATAATAGTATTAGTAAAAAAATAATTAGAAGAATCATAACTAAACAACCTAGATTTATATAATAAACTATATCTTAAGAGTAGATAACAAAATCATATTTTCTTTATTTTTATTACTAAAATAAGAATGCTAGTTTTAGTATTTGTACTTTTTTTTTTTTTTTTTTAATGAACATTTAATAGTAACCTGCATTGAAATTAAATATAAAAGCTTTTTACAATTAATATAAATATAAATATTAGAAAAATATTTAAGAAGAAAGCATGCAGATTTTTGTATCAAAGTTTTAATATTCTGAGAAGAATATTATTAGACTGCCCAAGATGTAGTGTAAACAAAGTTTTTTTTAAAACCATCATTGTTAAATTATAAGTAGTTAATATGTCATACTTTTTTAATTATTTGTTTTATAATAAAATATTTTTTTGTATAATGTTATAAAAGACTATAAAATATTTCTACAGATGTGTTAGAGAATTTTGTTAATTCAGCATTTATTATCTTTAAAATTAGATAACTATTATATTAAAAAAAAATATAAAAAATGTTTTAGTATAATTTTTACAGTAAAATTTTTAAAAAATTACTTAAACTTAAAAACAAAATTTTATATATAAATTAAAATTGTTAGTTTAAAAAAATAAAACATAAAAATCAAAAACTAATAGAATTGTATTATTCAATAGATCTTTAAGTATTAGGTATTTTATATTTTTGTATGTAAGCCTAAACTTTATTTTAACCATATTTGCGATTTCTTGCTAGGCACTATATGAGAGTTCTAATAGTAAATTTATGTATTATAGCTTTGTTTTTTAAAGAAGTTTTTTTTTTGTTCTAAATATGTATTTGTATATTTCAGAAAAGAATAAATAGTACTAAATAAGTATTAATTTACAACTATTCAGTAAAATATATAAAGGATCTATTATTGTAAAAAATAATAAAATTTTGTTAGTGATTTCAGAAGAGCTACTATAGACAAAATACTATAATATAATAGGCCAATTGGCAACAACTAAGATGACATTGTTATTTTTAATATATCTATTTATTGCTAAAACAGATAAAGCAATATTAATAGCATTAATATAATCTTCTACTGTATAAAAATCATTCTCAAATAGATTTATAAGTACAGCATTCTTTATTGTTTTTGCACTTTTTTTTTCTTTTAAATAAACATCATAACTACGGATTATTAATTTTTTAAACTTTGTTTTATAATCACACCCTTTCCATTATTAATACTAAAAAATACTCATACTATTTTTGATATCCTTTCTGTCAACCCATCTATGTCTACTATTAATAGTCTTAAAAATAATAAAATTATTTTTTTAGAACAAATTACAACTGCAAATAACAAAAATATTCTCACATGGAACAATATCTACTTATGCACAAATAAACCTAATAAAGGTTGTTAGCCAAAATGGTTTATTCAAATTCTATATTTAAACTAATCTAATACTATAACCCAAACTTGGCCTCACATAAATCTTCCTTCTATTAATACTTTCCTAAATACAATTAAACTAATATCACCACCTTCATCCTCTAACTGTCTTTACTTTCATCATATATATTATATAAATAACCAAACACTATATATTTCTCAACAAACCTCTCTACAACAACTATTATTTTTTGAAATTTCTACACTCACTTCAGGATTCTCTCAATTACTACCAACCACTAACTACCCAACATCAAATTTTTATTCATTCTTCCTACCTTATAACTCAACCATCAAATCAAAAGATTCAATAACTATCCAAATTGATTTTAAAGAAATCTTAGCTCTAACTCAAATACACAGCATCACTATTATCCAATCAACTCTATCAATACAACTACAAATAACTCTTCTATCATATGAAGCTCAACTTATCCAACAATTTATCAATACACCATCATATTAAAAACAACTAATCAATCTAAATCATCTTATCTTTCAACTTAACACAGATAGACTACACTTCTATACTGATGGATCAATCAAAAATTTACAAACTCTAGAAACCAAATGTGGTATAGGATGAATCTGTAAATATGATACATTCATAAAATTTAATGTTGCTTTACAATCCTACTCTAACTCAACTTGCATCAAACTTGAGTCAATTCTCATCCTTTTATTTACAGTTTCTTCTAACATTCTTTTAAATATCTATATCGACAATACAACTACAATCAAAAACCTTAACTCACCTATCAACTCCAAACCTATATAAACTAAAAACTGGAACATTATTCACTATATTAAGTATTTTAAACAACTTAAAAATATTACTACTACTCTTCATAAAGTTAAATCACATTCTACAGACTTTTTCCACAACCAAGCAGATTCACTTGCCAAACAAGAAACTACAAAACATATTCTCAAAATTAACAACTCAAAATTTAACAC
>CAJVQA010007496.1:0-13779 GCA_910591915.1 Cetraspora pellucida | reverse complement strand
CCAACTTATAGATATAAAAGGAGAAAGCCTAATCACATGGAGACAGCTTAAAAGTCTCCAAGGACTGTTATGCAAAGGGAAAAAAGCTAAATGGTTCAATAAAATAGAAGAAAAGGTGTTAATAATACAGACAAGCAGAGAAATACATGATCAATATAAAACTAAAGGCTACAATACCCAAGTACTAATGATTAATTGGACAAAAATATATGAAGACAAAAGAAAGAAAGAGTAGATCATACATGGACTGAAACACAACCAACAACTCAGCAAGATATTGAAAAAAAAAGAAAAAGATTTTAGCTGAACATTGGCTTTTGCAGAAAATAGAAGGGAAGATATATACAGAAATAAGCAAATGCAAAGGATGTAAAGACAGTATAGAACAACTAACAGATAATTGTGTAAGGTGGATAAGATGGAACAATAATACGAAAGTAGTCTCAGAATTACTAGTAGAAAAAGACAATAACAAAATAAATACAATACTAGAACAAATACTAGAGAACAGAACAATGAAGAAATGGAAAGAAGGAGAAAGAAGTCTAATTGGCCTAAAACAAATAGAAAAATTCGAAATAGAGGTAATTAAAAAATAGAAATTAGATAGTAAAATTACAGCTTACTTAGTAGAAGTCCTAACAAGAAACAAAATGAGAAACAAAAACAAGTATATCTTTTATACAGATGGAGCATTATATAAAGAGAAAAGAATAAATAGCAAAGAAAAAATGAGCATAGGCTGGGTACAGATCAACAAAGAAGGAAATTGGCCAGAAGAAAAAACTGCATTAGGTCTTGAGGGCTGGCCTTCAGCAACAACAGCAGAATTTGTAGCAATATAGTCAGCAATTTTGATAGTTTCAGAGGGGAAAAATATAGAAGTATATACAGACAGCCTTGTGGCATTAAGGAATATTAACAGAGCAATTCAAGAGTCAAAAGACGACAAAATCCTTAAAAAGAAAAATGCAATGTGGATAATGAACATTGTAGACCTGATCAAAAGCAAAAATAACAGAATCAAGCTAATTAAAGTCAAAAGTCACAGTAATGATAAGTGGAATGACAAAGCTGATACACTCGCAAAGAAAGGAGCAGCAGATAAAATGGCAATATCTATAGAGAAGATTAAGTGTAACAGAATAGAGTACCATCTCGAATGGGAAAACAAAAAAGTTGATATACCAACACAACTTCTCTGCAAAATAGTTGTGAATGCCAAAGTAGAAGCCAGCTAGAGAGATATGAATCCGATTCGAGCATTAGAACCTGAAACAGAGAACATGCAATATAATTGGTCAAGTTTTTAGAAAGAGATGAATAGAATGAAAGGCATATACTGCATGACAAGAAAACTTAGTACAAGAAGAGCAACAGCAATTAAATGTATAATGGATGACCTACCAATACTAGAAGAATTAAATAGAAGAAAACCAGAGATATACATATCATCAAATTGTCAAGTATGCCAAATAGGTAAAAAGGAAACTCAAGCATATTTGGCAAGCTGCAGTGGACAAAAGTGCCTGTGGAAGAGGATCCAAAAGGTAGCAACAGCAACTGCATAGAATAGTCTTAAAGAAACTGAAAAAACCAGAATTTCGCCTCAAGTGCTATATGAAGCAATTTTTAGAAAGACAGAAGCAGAGGAAATTATTAACAGAAGAGCACTAATAAAAGGATTAACTATGAACAAAGTAGAAAAAAAGATCAGTCAGATGTTAGACAAACAGGCAATGCAGAGATGTATAGGAATAATAACAAAAACAGTATGGAATACTTTCTATGACCAAGTATGGAGAGTTCGATGTAAAAAAGTGCAGGAATGTGAAAAGAAAATGAACATAACAAGCAAAATGAAAAAAAGTGCTCGAATCAGAAAAAAGTCAAAAAAAAGAACAAAAAAAGATGAATAGACAAAAGAAAAGAAAAAAAAAAAGAAAATAGAAAAAATAAACCGAATGAAGAAGAAAGCTAGGAAGACAATTAATATGCTTGTTATGAAAGGGAAAAGACCCTTCTGGTATGGCTTTAAGTAGTTAGACAAGCAGTCTATCTCTAACTAAGATAGTGCAGCAGGTTGCACTTAGGTGCCAATATAGTAGCTGAGTGATGCTAGACTTAGGTATTGAAAAATTCTATGTAATTATAAATGTATATAGTTTCAAAAATCTTAATAAAGTATTAGCATAACTGCTTAAGGTTAAAAAAAAAAAAAAAAAATTTGGATATAATAAATGAGTATTATTTATGTTCTTGTTTTATGAACTTGTTTTTTAGTTTTTAATTCTATTATTAATAAATATTCTATACTTAATAACAAAATTAATGCAAATGCAATAATTTGGACATAATAATAAATAAATATTTATATTTTTGTTTGTGAACTTGTTTTTCAGTTTTTAATTTTATTATTAATAAATATTCTATGCTTACTAACAAAATTAATATAAATAAAGTAATTTGGATATAATGATAAATAAGTATTTATATTCTTGTTTGTAAACTTGTTATGTTACTTTTATTTTTATTTACTAATAGTGTTCTTTATACTTACTAAAGAAATTAATGTATATAAAATAATTTGGATATAATGATAAATGAGTATTTAGAGTTTTGCTTTGTGAAATTGATTTTGCTATTTTTATTTCTTTATTAATAAATATTTAGCCTGCTAATAACACTTTAGTTAATATATAAATAATTAAAATTTATAATTTTTTTTAAAAAAAATAATAATAAATAAATATACAATTTATAATTTTTATTTATAAATTTTTTTATACTATATATTTTAATAATTTTTTTGTTTTTTCTAATATAATTTATAATTTTTTTTAATATATACATATTGATATATATCTTGTAATATTTTGTATAGCATTTTTAAAAGTATCTCAATATTCATTTAAGCAAATACAATAAATTTTTTTTATTTTAATTTTAGAAATCTCTAGAATTAAAATAAAAAAAAAGTTTATTAAATTTACTTAGATAGTTGTTAAGATCTTTGTTCAAAGTTTAAAATAGCTATATATTTAATTACAATAACAAATACTTATGCAACAACTTTGAATGAAGATATCTCAATAACTATTCAAGCAAATTTAATAAACTTTTTTTATTTTAATTCTAGAAATCTCTAAATTAAATTAAAAAAAAGTTTATCAAATTTGGTTAAATTTTTGTTAAGATATCTTTATTTAAAGTTTTGTATAAATTTAAAACATCTATATAACTATAATAATAAACACTTATGCAATAATCTTAAATAAAGATATCTTGATGACCATTTAAACAGATTCAATAAACTTTTTTTTAATTTAATAATAAGATCTCTAGAATTAAAATAAAAAAAGTTCATTGAATTTGCTTAGATAATTATCAAAATATCTTTATTTAAAGTTATTGTATAAGTATTTGTAATTGTAATTACAATATATAGATGTTTTAAATTTTTACAAAAATTTGAATAAAGATATCTTGATAACTATCTAAGAAATTTGAAAACCTTTTTTATTTAAATTTTAGAAATTCTTAAGGATAATAGGTACTATTTTAAAATTATATATAAACTTAATAATAAATATTTTTTATAATTTAAATTATAGAATTTTTATTAATTAAATCTATTTTAAACTTCTAAACAAATTTATAAAGTAGGTTTTTGTGATTCTAACAGTAATAATTTTATTAAAATTAGTTAAAATCTCATCAAATTATTAAAATTTAAAAATTAGATATAATTTTTAATTATAAAATTTATTATATAGAACTATGGAAATTAATCAATCAAAATAGATTATTTTGTACTATCTAGTCAAATTTAAGTTAATTTAGGCAAACCTTATAATACATATAAGTATAAATTTTTTATAATTAATCAACTTTAAAATTTTATAAAAAGATATATATTATTTTAATATATATATTATAAAAAGTTTATAAATTTTTATTAAATTTCAAAAAAAATTTATTATAAATATTTGTTTATTTTTTACTAAAAATATAATTTACTATGTAGATCATATAGAAAATAATTTACTATGTCCATTATTCTTAAAATTTAAATAAAATAAGTTTATTAAATTTACTTGGATAGTTATTAAGATATTTGTTCAAAGTTATTATATATGTAATTATTTTAAATTTTTATAAAACTTTGAGTTAAAATATTTTGATATTCATTTAAGAAAATTTGATAAATTTTTTTTTATTTTAATTCTAAAGATTTCTAGAATTAAAATAATAGAAGTTTATTACATTTATTTGAATATTTATTAATATAATTTTGGTTAAATTTTTAAAAAATATGTTTAATTACTAGAATGCATCTAAGGTCAAAGATAGAAATTGTTTAGTGCTTATAGAATATGAAAAATGTATTTTGAATAATAGAAATAATATAAGTAGTTATTAGCATTGAGTTAAAAAAAATATAATAGCTAGCATGTTGTCAAAAATTAGATAAAAGAACAAACAGAAGATTCTAGTTTTACTAGAAGAACTAAATAAATATAAAGAAAACAATATAAAAAATAATTTTAATAATAAAGAATAAGATATAGATAAAGAGATAAGAATATATATATATGAGATCAATTTGATAAAGATACAAGAATTTAATAATAGTTTAGAAATTTTGCTATTAAAACAATTAGAAAAAACATAAAATTAGAGTATACAAACTATAGTTTTTATACAGACAGATTATTAGTAAGAGAGAAAAAGAATTATAAAATGAGTATAAGTTAGGTTTAAGTTAGTAAAAATGAGAGTAGATTAATAATAAAAAGAAAAATTAGAGTAACAAAATAGTCATCATTTACAAAGACAAAGTTAACTGCAGTATGGATATTAGTATTAGTTGTAATATATAATAATAAGGTAATTATTAAATTAGGTTTAATAATAAAAAAGAAAATATAAATAAAAAGATAAGAATATACATACATAAGATCAATTTAATAAAGATGTAAGAATTTAATAGTAGTTTAGAAATTTTGCTATTAAAATAATTAGAAAAAAAGATAAAATTAGAGTATACAAACTACAGTTTTTATACAAACAGATTATTAGTAAAAGAGAAAAAGAATTGTAAAATAAGTATAAGTTAGATTCAGATTAGTGAAGATGAGAATAGATTAATAATAGAAGAAAAAATTAGTGTAGCAAAATAGTCATTATTTACAAAGTCAAAGTTAACTACAATGTGGATATTAGTATTAGTTATAGTATGTACTAATAAGGTAATTATTAAATTAGAAAATACTACAACAATTGTAAGCCTAAAAGAAAAAAAGTCACTATATAATATTAGAACATGAAGTAAGAATAAAAACTTTAGATTAGTTACAAAAATCAAAAATATATATAAGTTAAAGAATATTAAATTAATATTAGTTAAGATTAAAGCATATAGTGAAGTAATATAAAATAAAAAAGAATTAATAAATTTGTAAAAGAAAGTATATGACAAAATGAAAATAAAATTTGAAGTTTAAAAGAAATTCAAGGTTTTTATGTATATTATTTTAAAAAGAGTTAGTATTAAAAGTACCAATAAAAAAGGTTGTTAAAATATTAATGAATATGATAAATAGTATTGAATAACAATACTCAAGTGCAATAAAAGAGCTAGAACTATATACAAAGCATAAAGAGATTAAAGACAATTGTGGAAAAAAAACAGAAAGTTAATAGAAAATAAGTATAAATCTTTAAAAGAGAGTAAAAAGATCTTATTTAAAATTAAATATATTGTTAATAGTTTACTAATACTTGATGTATTAAAAAAAAAAATGCCAAATATGTATGATTCAGATGTATATAAGAAGTACAAAACAGAGAAAAATTATCAAGACATATGCTTAACTATAAAAAATATAAGGACTATTAGAATAATATCAAAGAATTAATATATTAGTTAATATAGAAAAGGTTCAATAAGTCAAACAAGAACAAGCTTATAAAATTTAATTTAAGAAGAATATTAGTTAATAAAATTGAAATAAATAAAATTAAATAAAGAGAAGAGGTGTGGCAACTTAGTGAAGTGAATAGGTTATTAACTCTCAAGTGGCAGGTCTAAAGTTCAAATTCTAGTGATGATGAAAATTTGCAATTCTTTTTATATTACGGCTAACTGTCTTTTGTGAATAGTTGGAATAGAATACCTATAACCCATATCATACTAATATGACTGAAAGGTCTAGGCACTTATACAATGTTGTATAAGGGAACACAAACTGATACCAGGTGGTATAAATCTAAGATAAGTTCTTAGGCTATGTAAATCATAGAAACCAAGTAAAAAAATAGAAGTTTACTTGAAAGACCCAAGTAGAAAGGTAACCCAAACCTTCAATAGTACTACTGTAAAGACTAGATTTATAAAACAGAGCTAGAACTTGTAAAATCAGGCAAATGTACTGGTTTTTGAGAAGGAACCAGATGAACCAACCAGGCTACTAGAATTTTCAGGTTCTAAAAAAAAGAGCACATGCTAGCAAACATGTGAATCAGAAGTATATGATTTCAATCTATTTTTTCAGGCTATTTGGAATGGCAGCTTAATAGAACTTGAATTGAATACCAAAGTAGTAAAGATATGTTGTAAAGTTAGTACCAGGATTGAAGTAAACTCTACAAGAGTATAGCAGTTTAATGATACACCCTGACTGTCAGTATTGGTCTTGACTATAGCGATACCAGGTCAGCTGTAAGAATAGAATACAGAAGATTTTGGAAAGTTTAGTATAAGGTCAAAGGTTTTCTATATAAGTAAACTGCTTTAAAGACTTAATAGTTATGACATATTTTCACTGACATTAGCTAGAGTCATTAGTAGACAGAGGTAGGTAAGTGGATATAGAAACAGAGTGCTTAAATAGAGAACTTACAAGCAGGTTTCAGATATGATAACTAGTATAGAACCTTCAGACAGACTACTTAAATTAGACAATGACTAAAGTTATACAAATAACTAGTTGTATACTTTTTCTATAGTTGCCCTCTGTGGTTGTAAAGCATCTATTAGTCAAATATACTACTAATAAAATCCTGGATCATAAGTACTTACCTTAATATTTAAAAAAAAAATTAAATAAAGAGAAGCAGATATATATAATTTATTAGTTGAAAGTATGTTTAAGAAATTGTATGCTAAACAAGTTTTATAAAAAAATGCAAAACAAGATATTAGATTATATATTAAGATTATAAAAAAAAATGTTTAGAAAAGAAATTTGATAATGAAAATATAGAACAGTAGTTAAATAGAAGAAAAAAAATAGAATAATACCAAAATTAAAATAAAAAAAAATTAAGACAGTTGAAAATAAAAAATATAATACAAAAAAAATTAAAAATAAAAAAATCTTAATAAATAAGATCAAAATAATAAAGAACAAAAAAAAAAAAATAAAATATAAGCAATTATTTATAAAAAATGTTGATAAAATAATATAAAATAGAAATAATCTATTTTGATTTAGTTCTTGACAGAACTAACAAAATTTTCTAATCTAGAAATAGATTGATATAATAAATTACATTTAAATACAATTTCAAAAAACTATACTAACTATTTCTGATGATCACTTGTACCAAATTTCTGCTGCAAACATTTGTTTCTTACTCAATATTTTATTAAGTAAACCACTTTTGGGCATCTAAGTAAAATTGTTTCTAATACAATTTTACACTTAGGCGGCCAAATTTTATATCTCTAAGTTTCTTTTTAACAGAGATATATTTAATAAATTAAAAAACGCTTCTATTTAAGTTATCTCAAAATTTTACTAGGTTAACTGCTCTGATGACTTAGAACAAACTGCAAGAGCTCATTATCAGCTTCATTTTGATATATAAATCATCAAAAACGATCTAAAATTGACCGATTTATTAAAAAATACTTTTAAACTCTTTTGCAAAACTTTATATTTTATTTTTACAAAAATTTTTTAATTTTTTTGGAAACTGCTCCCAGTCTGCCCTATCCAAACCCAACCAAACAGGATTACTAATCAATATTATACTATTTGAATTAAACTGTATTGTTTACAAACTTATATTCTTTTAATTTTATACAACTTTTCTGTTTAACATCAATCTTGACTTACAGATCTGCAAGTGTTATATACTCTGTGTAATACTTATTTGGCATGCTCTGTGTTTGTCACATTCTCCTATTTATCACATCCTGTTATCTGTCACACTCCTTATTTGTCACACTCATATATCTTTCAGATCATCTCATATCTAAGATTCCAATAATCTACTTTATTTTTATCTTTTAAACAAAAATGCCAACTCTTATTAATAAAAATCCATATTCTTATAATATTGACTACTATTATGACAAATATAAAGATTGTTATAGTGTAAAAATGACTAAAGGAAGATCTCAATCTCTATGAGTACTTTCTGCAGATGTTAATCCAATTAATTGTGATATCTTTGTCAAAAAACATTATTACTTTAAAGTTTCCTTATAACCAACTATTGCTATATGTTTCTGTGAAGCATAACATACTAGTTTTACTTCTAAATTTTACAGAATTCCTTACTCTACAACCTTCAGTCTATCTACAACCCAAACTACATTTACTATATCTGCAAAATGATTTACAAAAATTACTGCCAAATTGTCTGCTTCATCTAACTCTAAACAATAACAATCAAATATCTCTTCTATCAAATCTCATATTCTATTCTCTGGCTTTACAGTAGATCCTATTCCAACTGCTATCATTCCACACTCTCAACATTACTATATATGCTTTATATGTGGAATTAAAAACATCTTTTGTGTTGCAACTGAACAAAGCAATCATGCACCAAATTATGCTATTTGTACTATATTCAAAAATAACCTATTATATAGGCTTTATACTCCTGGTCTATTAAATATTAAACTCAAACCTCTCATACAAACTTTATCTCTAACATTTCAACAACAAATAACTATAACCATAATTAAGTCAAAACTAATCAGTTTAAAAACTCAAACCTTCTCTTCTACCTCTCATAAATAAATAATTCCTTCTCTTACTCTTAAACAACAAATCATTCTTGCTCTTATTAAACTTTGACAAATGAAATCTACTGACAAAATTCAACTTTTTATTTCTTTTTATTCAAAAAAAGAGAAAAACAACGAACAACAAAAACAAAAGAAAAAAGAAAACCAATAAGATACTAGCAATGATCTTGACTGGTTTAAAGAATATCCTATAACTGATTCAATAAAAAACAACACTAAACTTAACAACCCTATTGCCTAATAACTACTTACTTTCATTAAACCATATCTTATCGACATCTATTCAGGAAAAATTATCCAACCAGCAACTAACAAAACTTCTAAATTCAAACTTAATTATAAATATTTAGTTAAAACTTTAGTAGACAAAAAATCTAAAATTTTAACTGATCTTATTTATGAAGCAAATCCTTCAATTGATAAATCTATATCTATCCTATTTGAATTAATCTATTCAATTTTTATCTCTCTTCTTCAAGAATTTATTACAACCTTATTTATTCAATTAAATTATCCAAAATCTTTGCTTCCTACAGCTCTATTTCTCTATATACTACTACCAATCGAAAACAAATAGTCCTCAACTTGGCGCACTTACATCTTATTCTTTATGACAAATACAAAACTATCTATGCTGAAAAATTCTATGAAGACCTTAAACTTCACCCTATTTACTTCAAACTACACTATTATAATTAGTAAAGATAATATTAATCAACCACTTTTTAAGATTCAAAATGATGACAAATTCAGCATCAACATCTCTCTTAATATTCCTAAAAAACAATTTCTTCAAACATTTTAAATCCTTTTCTTAAAAAATTATCTACCTGAATTCAAAGCCTGGTTTGAAAATTTTTTCAATATTTACAAATGACAATTCTATAATATTGACCAAGAAAAAACTTTCAACTATATCAAATATCAAATTGCTCTCAAGTTATCAAATGAATGCAAAGCATTCTTATTCTCTGAATTTAAAATTACTTCTATTGACTCTTTACAAGAATGCTCTAAACTATATTTCAAAGCTGTCTTATATCATATTCATATATGTACAATTAATAACTGTATAATGCTACCTAAAGACACAGAACATAATGTTAAAAACCTATCTTCTCTTTTTTTACTGCTTCATATGATCATTTTTCAGCCTCAACTAATACACAATTTAAACCTAAATGGATATATCCTGTTCTTGATTTCTCTATATTTAACAAAAACTAACCAAATAGTGCTATCTTTAACAAACCCATACCTATTACTTTTCTTCGTTAACTTGCTTCTAAAACTGAAAATAATTTTACTAAACTCAACAATACTGATACCAATTAAACATGAGAAAGCTATTATTTTTATAGTTTTTTCAAAGCTTATCTCAGTACTGCTGCTGCAAATAACCAAATTAACAACCATCATCCATACCAAATTATTGACAAAATCATTAGCAAACCTATTAGTACTAAGTACTTAGCTCAAGTACTTACATACTTTTATATTTTTAAAAATGATAAACTTTCTATTTCATCAATTAGAGAATCTTATAACAAAAAATTCTATCCTGAAGCTCAACAAATTCTACCTTCAAATTTAATATTAAATTTAATTCACCTAAAACAAATCCATCTTTTCTAATTTAAATACTCTTACCAAACCAACATCTTCAATATTCAAAGAAAATAATAATTTATCTAAACTTTCTGATGATGTTATTATCATGTCAAAGTCAAATGCTAATAATAATAACCAAAACACAGAACAAAATTTACAACCAGATTATGTCACAACACTCTCTCATAATCCTTTTCAATAAACTCTTCTGTAGAGCATATAAATGCAGCTACCGCTTCTAAGATAATGATGTTCTTTACACTTAGTAGACCATTCTTAGAAAAGAATAATGTAAGTAGACAAGTGGTTAAGTCCATTTATGTGAAGGACCAGATTAATAATAGCCAGACCCAACATACAGAACAGGCTATGGTATCCTGCACAGCTGTGCAAGCTGAGCATATAGTAAGTGAATCTACAAAAGAACTCTCTACTTTCTTGAACTCCATTTCATCATCTCACATTAAGAAAGAACTACAAGACTTAGCTTACAATACACTATATGATTCAGATTCATGCTATAACCTATGGTTAGCAGAGTTAAAATTACCTCTACTTCCACATCTTCAAACACTTAGCTCCTTTTTAAAACACATTCATTAGTACAACTATACATAATTAAACAATTTCAATTATACACTTACAATATCAATCAAAATTGATTATAGTGAATTCTATATACATTACTACACAAATCTCAACTGTCACCTGAATATTTTTTCTACAGCTATCAGGCTATATTTATTACCTATCTATACCCATCTCTTCTAAATTTTCTTCAACAAACAACAACATACTGAATACAAATTTAATCATAAAAAAAAATGATATAGACTACTCTTACTCTCAACTAGTAGGAGCTATCTTAAAAGGTCATGATGAAACCTCCATAGCTAAACACTACTATGACAACATTCAATTTAATACCTGCTATAATAAATTTCTATTCTACAACTACTTACTACTGCTTTCCCATCTATAAACTATTATTTCTTTTTTACAACACATTTACAGTTTTGGTTATTTACCTGATAATGCTTGTAGCTATACTCTAACTATTTTTATTAAAAATAATTATAGCAAAGCTTATGTTTATCTTCTATCAGAAGCTAAACTATTACCTAATTATTTTATCTTATCAATTCAAGCTATCTGGCATTATCTGAACATTTAGCTAAAATCAAACACATTAATACTAGTCTTTCCTATATCAGCACCTTTAGCTCCTATTTCTAGCAATTTAACACAACCTAGGAACCCTAATACCTCATCTCTAAATCTCACAATCTGCATTCACAATATTCGAGAATACAATGAAAATTTCAAACAGCAAGTTTGGAAGAATTACTGTATTACTCATTCTCTAAACATTATCAGTATAACAAAAACTAAAATAGCAAAAGATAATGCTATTATCAAATTTCATAACTCAAAACACTACTCTTATTATTGGTCATGTACTAATAGTTTCAAAGCAAGAACTGCACTCATAATCCATAAACATCTCACATCTTATATACACAACATTATTATTCTTCCTGACTATGCTATAGCCATAAATCTTTTCTTTAAACATGACTACAAATTTTGAATCATCTCTATATATCTATTATGTAAAAACTCACAATTAAAACTTCAAATTTAAATATTATTATTCAATGGATCCAAGAAGCTACTAACTAAAACATCTTACCTATAATACTAGGTGACTTTAATGTACCACCTAACAACTCTATCTCCTCATCTATCAAATACAAACTACTGCAATTTCTACAATATAATAATATTTATGATCTAGCAGATTATACAAATATATCTTCATATACTTGGCATAGCAGTAGACATCACAATACTATCAACTATATTTGGGCCTACTTTCTCTTACTCAAATACCTTAATTCTTTTTACTTAGATGATGCAGAAAACTGTATCCAAAGTGATTACAAAATCTTTATATCCTCTTGAACATTTTCTCATATCCTTATAGGCAAAAACAGACATTCAACTAGAACCAAACACAGAACTTTTAACTACAAAACAATGAATAAAGAGAAATAGGAAATCTTTACTGACCAAGTTTCTCTTAATTTCACTACAAACAAAACATCTCTTTCTATTCAAACCTCTGAATCTCTTGAAACTACTTGACATAAAATCCAAACTAGTATTATTAATGCTACTACTAAATGCATTCTCAACAAAAAACAACAATTTGCAACTTTCAACACTTATTTTCAGCTAAAGCTATCTTACTTCACCTAAATCTTAAAAAACTCAATAATATTATTAGACAAGTTAAAGCCTCTTTAACTAACTCATTACCTATACCTATATATCTCAATTCTTTTATACACTATCTTAACTCAACACATCATCTCAATATACCTTCTATACCTAACTCTTATGAGCTTATACCAAGCTGGATTACTAACACTAATACTAAATAGCAAGCTCTTTACTATGCCCACAACATAAAAAATATAAAACAAATCTGAGAACAAATAAATTAGCATATCAATTTTAGATGCTTCAAACTCCAAACTAATCCCAAACTTATAATCAACAGCATTCTTAACCATCACAAAAATCCAGTAAAATTTAATAATATAAAAACATCAAATCATATCATCACAAAACCCAAACTAATTAAAGAACATATCCAACACCATTTTGACAACTGAACTGCTTACAGACCTATTAATGATCATGAATTCAATACCAACTGGTCAGAGAAATATGAACCAAAAGCTACTACTAGTTCAGACTACTATAATTTAGCCTTGGCTGAATTTTCATTTGATAAAATTAATAGAACTCTTAACCAACTTCCTAATAACAAAGCATGTAATCTATCTGGAATTAGCTATGAAATATTTAAACAGGCTGGTTTCACTTTTCTTCAAGCAATAGTTGCTCTTTTTAATTAATGCATTCAAACTTCTTGTATATCTAAGCAATAGAAAGAAGATCACATCTTTCTAATTTCCAAAAAACCTATTTTCGATAGAAACCTCTCTAATACAAAACCCATCAGCCTTGTTAAACATATTAAGAAACTATACACAAAACTTCTTACTAATTGTCTTAATCTAATACTTACACAACATTTTATTCTATCT
>CAJVQA010007495.1:0-13781 GCA_910591915.1 Cetraspora pellucida | reverse complement strand
CCGATGCATAAGATACATAGCATACAGCGAATACAGTGTATACTACGTATACCTATTTCAGGTATATGATCTACATAGCCGTTAGTTCATTACTGTGCTGCACCGATTACCTCCTTCCGGTATCACAGTCCTACGGCTCACACCGGTAAACCCATTTTAGGTAGGTGATTGACATAGCCGTTTATTCATTACTGCGCCACACCGATCACCTGCTTTGACGAGCTTCCGGCACCACCACCCTACCGCTCACACTATCAACCCAAATCGAGTTCTCAATAGGTTTTATGGAGCAATTGACAATCGGGGGCTTAGTCAAGATCTACGGCATCATTACTTCAATGAGGCTGTGCGCATTCACTTCACAGGTTTGTACACCACCACGTGGGTTCCGACGGGTTTGCCAGTAACATCTAACCTAATTGAAATTTTAGATCCATTTTAATTTTCCAGATATGAATATTATATCTCTATTACCGTTACTTCTAGTTTGCTATTGGTAAGTAAGTGTAAAAATTTAACAATGTCTACCAATTATTCTGACAATTATTACTTTCATAATATGAAATCAGTTGGAAATGAATCATTTTGTACAATACGAGAAGATAATGGTTCAAAATTTGACAATTTCATTTCAGAAAAGACTGTAAAAAAGGTAAAGAAAAAAATTGATAATTTATTGTCTTTATACGCTTAGATTATGAGATTAAGTTTTATGCCATCTTTTTTACACCACTGATTTAACATAATTCATATCGTGGACGATATTTTGAAAATCAGCTAAAGTAGTCGAATGTAACTTTCATGGTCATGAGCTACTTTCAAGACTTTCGTGTGATATTAAGGGAAAACCTTTATTAAAACAACTCAAACATGCAATAAGTCCAATCGAATCTAAACCTACTACTTTTTCACATTTTCAACTTGGCTTGGTAGATGAAATTTCAATACACATTTTCTAATATGTAGAATCTCCTTTAAATTTAATGTTAACATGTGGACATTGTATAAAATCCAATCGATCAACAAGCAAGGGCAAAATGGATTATTTATAAATATGGACATGCACATGCACTTTTGCAGCGATCAAATTTGGTCAACATTTTATCAATCTATCTGTTGCTAAGGTATCATCGCTAGCAAAGTTATAATATCCAGGTGCTTTGTTCAATGGCTTCTTTTACATTTAGGAAAAAAATTAGATAAGAATCTTTTTGCATTAAAAATGAATACTATAACAATTCTGGATGTCTGAATAATAATTCATTTCAACAAACTATACATTGGGCCAATGACTTGGAACCCATAGTTTTTTTATATATATTGAAAGTTGCTGCAGAACAATTTGATGAATCACGACTTCCACTAAAAGGAAATTAAATGTAAATGTTTCACTTTTTATCTACTGGCCCATATACTCTTAAAGAAGTTAAAGTCATTATGATGAATTTGGATCGAGTCAAGTATTTAATTTTGGACCAAAAATTTATTTCTTTCCCTCCACAACCAAGAAACAAAAATAAGCAAATTACAACAGAAGAATACCCAGCTAATGATGATTATGAAAATAATAGGCAGCTTAATGTAATTGCCAGAACAATATTGATTCATCCAGATTTGATGTCCGATTGGCATAAGGTCGAATATCACAGTATTTGTAAAGATGTTAATGGATTGGTCATGCAAGGTGCTATTATTATGCTTTTTCTCCAGCAGCTACAATTAACTGAGCACCACCAATCCCGAGAAGTATTTGAACAACTTTAGGATTTGATAAAGTTTGGATTTGAATTGGATTATACAGTTATTGTAGAAATATTGGTGATTGAAAGACAATTGGTTGAGATTGGAAATACAATGATAAAGTCATTTTTACAAACACTGGATAGAATTTTTGCATAAATGTTTAATTTAATTATTTCGAACGTTTCTATTGGACTAAAGGCTAAAAAAGACTGATGTTCTAGATTTCCTGTATTCATTGATTGACAAAGATCATGAAAAAGTATTTTTTAAAACCATGAACTTTGTTCTTGAAAATAGATCGGATGATAATAATAACAGTCTACTTGCACCCTTAAAATTCCCGGCATTTTATTATTGCTGGATATTGAGTAAATTTGGAGCAGATGCAAAATTACTGATTTGCGTTTTAAAGTTATTTTGATGAAAAGAGTTAATATTGATGTTTTTGTTCAATAATATCATCAACGAAATTATGTTTTAAGTGAACAACTTGAAAATAATTAAATGATGCGCTTAAAACTTTTAATATTATAAACTTCTTTAAACCATCGCACTTGAAAATTATCAAACAAGTTACTCATGTCGATATATTTGATGGATTAAGACAATATTTGACTAAATTATTTATGCAATAATCGCAAGTTTCTGCCAATTGTTCTGATGATATGAACATTGACAATATTTCAATATTTACTCAAAAACGAAAGCGGTATGATCTAGAGTTGAATGATTGATATAATGAAATAATAAAACTACATGTTGACTTAAATAGCTCTTCAATGTCGGGTGAATTCGGTGAATTTTTAAAGAACATTTTGGGATTAATTAATGGCTTAAGTCGTATGTGAACGAAATTGATCATTAGAGAGAATCCAAAAGGCACAAGAGAAAAAAATAAGTAAAAAAATAAATAGTGTTATATCACTTCAATGCAAATTGAATAAAAACTTTGAATAATATTTTCAGGTTTTGATTTTGAGTCGTCATTCATAGGTATGACAAATTCTACAAACACTATAGCAGTGTTTATATGTCAAGGATTAGGACTTGTGTATGATATAAATGTTATAAATTAGTATTGGAGTCGTTGGCGGAATGGAATTCATAAATATTTGTAGTGATATTTATAGTAAATTTATAACAAACTTTATAAATTCACTTAGTGCGCATATTTATTTTATTTAAGAATATTATATCGCACTCTTTTAAGCTTTTTTTATTCGTAACATATCTTCAAATAAATCAAATATTACAAAATAAATTTTGGGGGTTTTCTCGTATATACGATATATATTTTTATTCGTTATTAAATTTAGCCTTCACAAATATCACCTGATTTTAATAAAACATTTAACATCTAAAAACTGTATAAAGTTAAAAATATTTATAGCAATTTTATTGTAATCACAACTTCTCTGTACCATGAAAAAATCATTTTCTTCAATTCATATAAATTTAATATCATTTTTTTTAAATATTAACGGTGAGGCCATGCCTTTAACTTTATTGTTTAATATCATTTTTTATTACTATCGTTATTGATATATATAGATATTTTCCACATGAATGCCTTGAGGAAGATGGGTGATAAACATTTGCAAACTTATTGGTTTCAGGTATGCCTGAAATAAGAAGTAAAACTCTAGTTCTTCAATTATGGGCTTGAAAAGAATTGAAATATATTTTAAAAAGTTTTTTTAGAAAAAATCTAAATTTTTTGTTTTATCATTCTTAGTTTTCAAGATTAGGAGTTATTCAATTAATGTTTTGGATTTTATTTTATTTTTTTAATGGTCGGAAATGATGCAAGTGATAAATTATAGAACATACAGAAGATTTTCTCATATGATCAAAAGTTTTCATATTTGAGTAAAAAATAAATAATAGTAAACATTGCCTAATAAGTAATATTGATTCTTTTAATTTTCACTAATTATATTGTATTGTTTTCTATAAATTTAGTATTTTGTATCATTATTTACTTTTTATTTGTTTTTATATTAAAAAACTAGTAACTGATTAATAATATTAACTATTAATAAAGACTTTATAGTCTTAATTAATAATTAATAATAAAATATATATTCAATGTTTTGAAACATAATAATAAAAATTTTTTAAATATCATATAAATAATAGAAGAATCTTTAAGAAATTTCTTTTTAATATTTATTAATAATAGAAGTAATGAAATATTAAATTTAGAAAGTATAGTAATCTAGTAAAGTAATCAGGTTGTTAATATTTCAAGTGGAGAATAGGTGTTCAAATCCCATCAATAACAAAAATTTAAATAATCACCTATGTAATATTTATATTATGGCAATTGTTACTAATAATTAGGTTAGAATATCTGTAATAGCAGTTATACAAGCATGACTGGCAAGTTATGAGACATCTTGTAGTTATACAAAGGAATACAAACTGACAATCAGATAATACAAATACTAGATTAATTCTTATGCATATGTAAATTTATTGAAATTAAATAATAAGAAGTTCATTTAGAAAGACCTAAGTAAAGAGATAATAAGATCTTTGACAATACTGCTATAAAGATTAGTTTAAAAAAATAGATACCAAGGTTATAGTACTCAGATGGGCAAGAACCTTTAGATTAGAAAAATCTTGAAGATACTATCAACCAGATTACTAAATGAAACAAAGGAAAAAGATATTGGTCTGAATTTTTTTATATATAAGTATTATTAATTTTATTATATAGTAAACTAATTTAAATAGTAGTTTTCTTTTTATTATAAATTTTTTATAATAATCATAGTTGAAATTTTGCAAATTTATATATCAAGATTACACCAAAGTACTTGCATAGTAGCACAAAAAATACTTAATTATGATTGGTTAATTTAGAAATATATCAAAAAATTTTAATTTTTTAATTTTTTTAAAAAAAAATTAACCAACTTTGAGATTTGTTTAAACAATTTATAATCAAAAATTAATTTAATTTTTTTTTATAAATATATTCTATAAATTATCAAATATTAAATATATTTTTTTAATTACAAATTAATATGTAAAATTTTGTGTAATTACATTTTAATTCAAATATATCAGGTTGGTGTATCATATTTAATGAGATAACCAATAGTTAAAAATTATTAAAAGAGATGCTATATTTTATAACTATTATAAATATAAAAATATATTTACTAAGTTATTTAAAATAAAATAAATAATTCTTATATAACAAAGATCTGGATAATCTACTAAAATTATTTATTTGTTTACTGGATTTTTTAATAATTTATAGTAAAATTCAAATAAAACTGAATTAAAAAAAAACGATAAAAAAAATTAAAAAATTATTATTATATTTTAGATATTTAATCTAGATTTTCTTTTAAAATTTTATTATTTTGTTATAATTCAAATCAACATTCTATAACTAAAAATATTTTCAAATTTTAGAATTCAATTGTTATTGTTAATTGAAGAATTATCATAGTTATATAATGAAAGATTACAAATGAATAATGACATTAATTGGGTAGATTCTAATGTTCAATCTAAATTAGATGCACTAGAAATTGTCGAACCATTAAAAGAATTTACTAAAATTAACAAAAAAATTAAAAAAGAAGATTGCAAGTAATTCCAATCATTCTATACTAAACTATATTATGATTGTCAAATATTGTATAATTTTTAATAGAATTTATTAAAGATTCTTCTCAATTTTTGATTTAATACAAAATTTAAATTTTATATAACTTATGATTTTAAATGATAAAAATTAATATTTAGGTTTTTAATTCATTAAAATTTCCAATATATTTAAATGCACGAATATAAAGAAAGTTGTACACAAATAGTTTGAAATTAAAATAAAGTATTCATAAATTTGATTGGTTTATTATAACATGCGAATTAAAATTAGATCAACTAATCAATGGATTTTTAACCATGCTGTTGCACGCCAGGTGAAGGATCAATCGTGTAACGTCGGCGGTTCCTCCTGTTGGCAGAAATAGCAAATCGCCAAAATAATTACCAATTTAATGATATATCAATAATTATTTTTGAACCCGGACAAATTTTATGTATGACATAATAACATTTAGGTCTGGATTCAAAAACGATTATCCATATTGCTTTGCCGGCATTATAAGTATTATAAAAAATCGTGCGCATGATTTCATATGCATGTCATGCGCATTGCGCATCACTAGTCATGATGCGGAGTTATGGCATTACTTCAATGCTCACTTTCTAAATTTTACAATACATTCTGTTTCCGGTTTCGCGTAAGTATAGAGTGAGTGGCACGGAGTCATGGGATGTCAAGGCGGCATGTCTATTGTGGCATGCAATAGTCATGTTAAATACTCAAATCGCCTGTAGGCATGGCATTTATATATTCAAAAAAGTTTCGAATTGAAAATAAATTAATGTAAATTCCGAAAGGAAGATTAGAGCAATGCACCGAAGTATTCTGAAAGCTATTTTATAGTAGATGATAACTGACAAATCCAAATTGAGTACATCTATCACGTGGTTTATATCTTATCGTGAGCCGTAGGACTGTAATCCAGGAAGGAAGAATCGAAGAGGCACAGAACGGGTATGTCGATCCTTTACCTAATATGGGCTTCCCGGGATTATCGCTCCTAAAAGACGTTTATATCTAAAAAGGCCAATAAGGGTAATAAATACAAAACGATGATTAATGGGTTATATGGGTTTTAAGTAATAAAGGAAATTGCAGGGGTATATGCGGGATAATAGGGATAATATGTTTAATGGGTTTAATCAGTTTAATACTTTAAAGAACGCATATGTAATAGAATAGTATATAATAAAGACTTCGAGCCCTCCAAGAACAGTTCAGTTCGCGCTTATCATAAATTTCGCCCCTATATTAATTCTCTGTTTCATTGTATTATAAAACCTACGATCATAAACACACCACTCTCCAAATCTAACCGCCTCTTATCGACTAAGCCGTTCGTAGGTTACACGACATATCTCTATGACAAGCGACTGACTCGCCGTTTCGCTCGTGTCAACATGCAACATTAAGCAAATCTATTTTATATCATATGAGTGACACCAAGAGAAAACTTGCAAATATTATATGTAAAAGTAAGTAAATCTGCTTTAGAGGATCATGTGATCACTTATAACACGATTGACAGGAGCGTCATCTAAAATAGTATAATAGTATTAATATTAAAGGTATAATTGTATTTTTAAACATGTTTTACTCTTTTATCATTTAATGCACTTTTTGTCAAAATGCCTATTAATAACTTATTTTGTAATTTATGCTTCAAACGGCCTAAACCAAAAAAAAGTTCTCCAGAAGTTATTCAAACAGCCAACGATAATATCCAACCGCATTTAGAAGATGGCAAGTCAAAAGAATTTCTTGATGAAATTGTTAAAGAAATTTGTAGCTTGTATAATGATGAAAGTTTAAAATACAAAAGCTTCTTTTTAAAGATGGAGAGAATAGAGAAATTTCTTGAAAAAAATAATCAAAATCCGATTCAAATTATCAACTACTGCTTGGATAGTGAATTTGGTCCTATGGTTCAGATCATTGCAAATTGTTATTGTTATGGTAAATGGGTTGAAAAGGACGAAAATAAAGCATTCATTTATTATCAAAAATCTGCAGATATAGGAAATGCTATTGGAATATTTAGTATTGGATACTGTTATTGTAATGGAATTGGTGTCGAAAAGGATATATGTAAAGCAATTATTTATTTTCAAAAAGCTGCCGATATGGGAATCTCTTATGGAGCATTTAATATTGGAGCCTTTTATGAAGAAGGATATGGAGTTGAAAAGGATGAATATACTGCATTCATTTATTATCAAAAAGCTGCAGAGATGGGGGACACCGAAGGAATGTCAAAAGTTGCAGAGTGTTATCGAAATGGAATTGGAGTAAAACGAGATTTGCAAAAAGCAAAATATTGGTATCAAAGGTAAATTATAATCATTTAACGTATATTATATAGTACATTGCGCAACAAATTTCTGACTATTACGTGGCAATTCACTGAAGGTTATTTCTTAGCCAATCCAATTTATCAACATTATATTGTCGACATTCTATTTTATCTACAGCACATTTTTTCGAATGACATTTATCCATCACATGTTATCGATAACACTCTTCTCAGCAAGACATTTCTTTGATAATTATTTCCCGACATAATTTTAACCAACACTAATTCGGGAAATAATTGTTGTTAAGATGTCTTGTATAAGAAAAGGCTGTTTAAAATACGTAATGTCGATTAAATGCCTCCTTGTAAAAATGTGCTGGAGGTAAAATGTCTTATCGGTAATATGGTGTCGATGAAATGCAGGGAAATAACTTCCGGAAATGAGCGTGTACCTTTCGGAGATCAAGTTAAATATGAAATCATATTAGGATAGAGTAATAATACTTGTCTTAGGATGTTTTTTTTTCATTAGAACATAAGAGCTGATTTGTAAATGAAAATTTGAATTGCAGTAAAATCTCCATAAGTGCACCCTCTATAAGTGCACACACACTCTAAATGCACGCTTAAATTGAACTCAAATATATACATGACCTCTATAAATACACTTTTCTTATTATTCTCTAAGTGCACATAGTTAAAGTTCGGTCCCGAGAGCGTGCGCTTATGAAGGTTTTACTGTATTCTCTAAGTGCATGTCATTAAAAGTTCGGTCCCGAGGGTATGTACTTATGGAGGTTTTACTGTATATCCGATTTTTGGTTTTAAAAAAATTAGGATTATTTGGTTTCATGTTATTCTTGATCTTTAGAATTTATTTGTTTATCAAGAATTATGCATTAAATTACAGAAACCATAAAACTCGAAATAAGGCGCAGTGGTGAAATTACAAATTTCGGCCCAAGTTAAGCTTAATTCTGGCCGAACCTCGAAATAACTCCCATGGTCGTTATTTTGAGTTTATGGGAAGTTTCAAGAACACGGAACCCAGTGATCATCACATCACATGATCAAACACTCGGCCTAAGTTAGGGTTAGGGTTAGGGTTAGGTGGTATTTTAATTTAGACGGCCGATTATTAGTGCTGGTAAACAAATGACGGCATTGCATGATTTCACGTGATGTGATTATCACTGGGTTCCGTGTTCTTGAAGTGTCCAGAGTTTTTACGGTAAGTTTTCGATCATGTGATGATAGTGGGTTATATATTTTTTGAGTTAGAAAGAGTTTATGAGGCTTTTTATTGAAGAATAAATAGGTCAAAACTCTGAGATAATTTCATTTTATTCAAAAATTTGGGGAGTTTGAGTTTGTCAAGTTGCATCTGATGCTGACTTTTCACTGACCAATTCGGGTCATATCTTATATGATCGGAAAGTTGTTCCTACGCCTTGGAGTTGTTATTAAATTACAATCTTAAATCACCACTAGCACTAACATTCTATTTATTTAATAATTTCATCAGAAATTAGAATAAACGACACAATGGCAGGTATAATCTGTCACAAACAATTTTCAACTATATTTCATTTATATTAATATAATTTTTATATTTAATTATTAGATACAAATGAAATGATATCTAAAAATCCTGAAATTGATGATGATTTAAAAAAAATACTAATCGAATATAAATATCAATTGTCTTGGATGTCTTACGATGAATTTAGCAATATTAAAGAGATAGGTAAAGGTGGATTTGCAACTGTATATTTTGCTGAATGGCGTGATAAAAATGATAATATGGATAGAGATGTTGCTCTTAAATTACTTCATAATTCAAGTATTCATCGTGAAGAATTTATAACAGAGGTAATCTTTAGTGAATATTTTCATTAATTATTTATAATTTATTATAATGATAATAACAATTTATACATGTATATTTTTTAAAAATAAGTTAAAGGCATATTGCGATATTGGTCTTAATGATCCAACTTTTTTAAAATGTTTCGGTATATCGAGAGATAAGGCGTCTAAAGATTTTATTCTTGTAATGAATTATGCTCAAAAAGGATGTTTACGTAAAAATCTTCATGCTATAGCACAAATGGACTGGAAAGATAAACTAAATTTATTACACTGTATTGCAACTGATCTTCAGATAATTCATTCGCAAGATCTTATTCACCGAGATTTGCATAGTGGAAACATACTGCTTAATAATTTGAAAAGTGCATATATTGCAGATTTAGGACTTTCAATAACTGCTAATATTGCATTAAAATCAGGTTTTGATGGTATTTGTGGAATTTTGCCATACATTGCACCGGAAGTGTTAGACAAACGACCATATACTAAAGCATCCGATATTTATTCATTTGGCATAATCATGTGGGAAATTTTATATGGTAAATCTGTACCTTTTAACCAAAAACAAAAACTACAATCTAATTTCCAACTTCAATTACAAATACTTAACAGTTTGCGTCCACATATTTATGAAAGGACAGCAAAGTGCTACGCTGATTTAATGAAACGATGTTGGAATATAAAACCTGAAGAACGACCGACAGCAACAGAAATTTGTGAGATTTTTACAACATGGCAGAACAGTGAATATATTTTATCTGAATTAATTGAATCTGATAAACAATTACAAAATATAAAAAGCGAAGATACGCAAGCAAATATTAAATATCATAGTAGTTTTATTTTATATAGCGATAATTCTGAATATCAAAGTAATGATAACTCTGAATATCAAGGTAATGCCAATTCTGAATATCAAGGCAATGATAACTCTGAATATCAAGGTAATTATAATTCTGAATATCAGTGATAATTTTAATTATAAATATTTTATATCATCATATTTAACATTATTTTGAAATCTTTTATAGTTAGTAAATTAGATGAAATGATAGTAATTGCTTGATCATATAAAAAAACGTATAATTGCGGAACCAAGATCATGAAAAGGATATTACGCTTTACTACCTTCTATACAATCACCTTAATTTTTGAAAATTTTATTAATAAATTTATAAATATTTTTATGTAAGCACATAATTATGAATTTTTATAATCACATAATTTTTGCATAGAATAAACTTATTACAGAGCGTTAATTCAAATATGAATCTTCTGGAACATGCTAATATTCCTAAGAAAACTTCATTTATTGAACCGCAAGGTCCTACGCATATTAATGCTTCAAAAAAACTTATTATACGTAGCTTCAAAATTCGAATTCGGTATGGTTTTATCGACCGATGACAAATCAAAATAATAAATTATTGTTTGTCTCTCATACGCTTATGATTTTTCATGGAAAAACATACGGATTTTATTCCTTTCGCAGTCGAGCATCCTACGCAAAATACAAAGCATCGCTTTTTCTTCTTCTTTTTTTTTTTTTAATAAAATGACTGTCGTCCCGACAGGCTATAACTTGTAAGAGAAAAACTAACCTATATTAGGTTATTCAGACCAATACAAAAAACTTTTTAATGACTGTCGTCACGACAGGTCATTCATAAAACTTAAACTACACGAAAACATTGCTTTTAGTAGTCATGGGTAGGGCGGGAGGGATCGACAAAACCAGACTAAAAGTCGGGTTCGCAAAAGAAATAGAGTTACCTCTATCTCTATTCAATACAAAATACTTAAATACTCAAATCTAATAAACTCACAAGACGTCATTATTACTGATCAGAATATACTAAACATACTAATCGTAACAATTACCACATACTACTATAAAGTCTATTACATTACTAAAATGATCGTCATACTAGAACACGTCACCACAAAACTACCCATGTGACTGTAATAGGGCATGTCACATACCTAGTTACGGGCTGATTCAAGACAAAAGCTGCCTCGATACTCACGTATCGAGCAGCTTTAAAATCATCATTTTTTTTGTCTAAATCAAGTATTAACATCGAAATTTATTATATCAAAATTTAATTATCGCATTTACGTGCACTATTCACTCTATTTTAAGATAAAGAATATTTAATATAAGAACACAACTTAAAGTATTGTTCTTACAACAAAAATGGCTCTTGCTTTGCTATGAACAGTCTCAGCGTTACCACTAATCGAGGGTGCAATACGTGATAACACGACCTTACATTTCTTCGAAAATTTGATTTCAAATTTTTTTTTTAAAATTTACTTTTCGTGATTTTTTTATTTTTTTTGAATATGTTGCCAAATAATGCCCATGCCGTTATTTGGAGACACAATTCTCGGAGAGCCAGGAATTAATTTTACAAACATATTTTTGAAAAAAAATCAAAGCCTAAAATTTAGTTCTTTGGAAATTGTGCACTTAAAAATAACGCCTAAGCGTAATTTTGTAACAATACGATAAGTTTTTTTTTTTATAAGGAAGGGTTCTTAATTGTTATATAAGAGACAAATCTGTTATAATTAGTCCAAAATAAGCAATTAGACATATAAACTTAATTTCTAAATCATAATTGTGAACAGATTTAAAATGAATTATTAAAACTTGAATTAAATTGTACAAAATTATATCAAATTATCAAATATACTAATGGACACTTTCTAAACTTAACCAATATAGATTTAAATTTCACGTTCATAATATTTAGGATTCATAACAAAAAGTTTGTTACTGTAAGCTTTGGCTGTAATTAGATTTATAAATTAATTAGAGTTCCAATCCATTATCTGTTTATCCATTTATCTATCGGATTTCCGTTTTACTATTGATATCTGGATAATTATCCGAATATTTTTCGGATTATCTGGATATATCAATAGTAAATGGATATCCGGATAAATTCAGATCTGTATAAATGGATGACGGATTTATTCGGAATGGAACTCTATCTGAATTATAAACCAACACAAATAAATAATTCGACGAAAACTATGAAAGACTGTAGCGTACTAAAATAACTTACTCAACTAATATAAATTTAAAGTTTTACGTTCGTTATGTCCAGGGATCATTACAAAGAAGTTCGTTTATAAACTAATCTGTATTCATGAACCAAATTGACACAAATAAAAAATAATTCGATCGAAGCTTTAAAAGATTGTACAATTTTAAAATATACTCACAAGTTAAATAACAAAAGGAACCAGTCCGCTCAAATACGGATATTCTTGTTAAAGTGAACTCTTGACATAATAAAGAGCTTCAAATTACTGAATTATTAAATTTCAATTGGATATAAAGTAGGTTACAGTGAATATTTTGTCCCAGCTTGAAGATTTCATTATAATATGGGTAAGTTGTAATCATTTGAGGTGTGTTCTGAGAAAAGGGACTAAATTAATAAAAAAAAAAGTTTTGCGGAAAATTAAATTTTATATATAAATTCTATAATTAATTATAGGAAAATTTAAATTTTAAAGAGTTGTACTGCAAAATTTTATTAAGATAATAGAACTTGTTTCTTAAGTAAAAAATGGGTCTATATTAATTTTGAATTAGTTAGGCTAAAAAAACAACTTTTGAAAAAATTGTCAATTTGGTCCCTTTTCTCAGAACACAACCCATTTGTTTATCGTGTTTTCTTGAATTTCTACATATAAGACTACATATATTTTGTGCCGAATTATAAATAACAAACGAATAGAAAAGTATATAGTTAGTTAGCTTTCTAGAATAACTATTAGTTCTTATAGTAAACCTTTATAAGTTCTTTATAAAAGTAATTTACTATGTTCCTAAATGAATTTGTTAAAAAAGTTCTTAATTGAGTAGGTTCGTTATAAAATAAAAAGGTTCGACGTAAAGAGAATCGATTGTTTACATTGCATCAGAGCCACCGGATTTTAGCAATAGCAAAAATAGCACGAGCGATGTCGTGAAAACCACAACCAAATCTGGTCAAAATTTGTTTGTTTTTTTTTTTACATATGCATAGAATTAAATAAAATGATTAAAAAAACCAATTTCAGTCGGATTGGTTATGTGGTTGTCACGATATCGCTATTACATTTTTGCTGTTGCTAGTGACACCAGAGAACCGGCGTTGGCGTTTCGGTCCCTTCTCAATCGGATACGTCGTGTCACCTACGAATCGGCTTAGTCGATAAGAGGCGGTTAGATTTGGCGAGTGG
>CAJVQA010007494.1:0-13782 GCA_910591915.1 Cetraspora pellucida | reverse complement strand
TGTACTAAACATTTATAAATAAACTTCTGACTGGTTGACCATCGTGGCTGCCAAAGGTTAAAAAAAAAAAAAAAAAATATATATATCTTATTATTTTAATTAATATTATAATTATTAATATTTTAATAAATATATTAAAAAATTTAAATAAACATTTTAAGTTATATAAATAATATTTATAACAATATATTAATAATAAACAAATTATAAGTTTGGGTCCTATAGCTTAGTAAGTAAGCTTTTAAACTTTTTACAAACAAGGTTAATAGTTCAAGCTATATTAAAAACAATTTTGTTTCTATAATCTATTAGAGTCATTAATCAGATGCAAAACCTTATAAAAAAGTTTAAATGTATATACAAATTTAAATAAAAGAAATTTTTAGAAGAAGATCTAATTATAAAGTGCAGACGTTATAAGTAAAAGCAATATTACAAAAAATTACAATTATAAAAAAATTGCATATATAAGTTCTTAAAACTAAAATAGCATCAACATATCTACATCTTCTTATATAAGCAGTATTAACATTTTTACACCTAACTTGTGTAATATTTGCTTAGAAAAATAATCAATAGATTGTATAAGTGAGTCCTAATTAGGATTCAAAAAAAGAATTTGATTAGAAAAATAATCTAAAAATAATTAAGATTGAAATAATAAAAAAAGTGATGAATATAAGAACAGTTTGTAGTAAATAATTAGTCTAACTAAAATTTGAAACATCTTTTTTTTTTTTAGTATTAAGGTAATCTCTTTGGTCTTGACTTTTTATTAATACTTATATCAGGTATATATTTTATATAGATATACTTATATTGAACTATCAGACAAATATACAACTGGCTATATGTATAAATTTTTTATATTATCTATTTAAGAAGTTTACCTAAAGGTTTTCTATCAATTGCTATACTTAATACTTCTGCTTAGATGTTTTATTTAAACTCTCTGATCTAATCTTGATATTAATTTCATCAGATCACAAACTCAAATCTTTTCATCTTTAACTATAGAATTATAATTCTTAGACTATTTTTATTTTTAAAATAAATCTATTAAAATAAGCTGTATTTTTTTTACTGCTAATCTGGTTTAATACTGTGGCTAAAACTAACACTTGCAATTAGAGTTATTTATTAAACTGTTATTACCCTTATAAAGTTTACTTAAATCCTAGTACTTATCTTTTTAGATATCTTTTTTATCATCTCTTACTAACCATTACTCAAAACTAATAGGGCTTTCCAAACTACCAATTCAAATGACTTAATATGATATATTTATGTATTTTTTTTTTAGTGATTTTGGTGACCTGATTAGTATATATATTTTTCTTATATATTTATTGTCTGGTTTATTTGACAATTCCTTTAAAGATGTTTTATGGGCTTCTATTGGATCAACAGCATCATTGAAAATTTGTATTATCTCTTTACTCAGAATTTTTAAATAAGCTTCTGTCTTTTTGGTTTTTTAGTATTCTACATATAAAGGTCCTATTATAGGTTTGTACTAAAGCCTTATATGATACTGGTTTTTCATATTTCTATATATATATATAATATTATATTTCATATAAATATCTTGAGCTTCCAAAATCAGGTAGGCTCCTATTTAATATATCTAAGATTACAGATGCATAAATCCAACTAATTGACAAGAGACAGTTACTATAACACAGATATAATTTCTAAAATTTATTATTTGTAGGAATTGAACCTTAGATCTGCCACTTGGAAGTTGACAACCTATCTACTTTACTAAGTTGCTACATCCTATTTGAAGCATTTTTAATATAGCTGAATAATCTAATAATAAAAAAAATATTTTAAGATGGTATATAACTTTTTTGTATAAAGAAAAAACATCAAATTAGATTTAGATCATCTTTATATTAAAGTCTATAATAAACCAAACTAAGATCAACTAATATTTAATAAAATCTGCAAAATAATATAAAATTATTGAAGTTTGTATAATTTTTTAAATATAATCAGAATTGTTTTGCAAATATTATTAAATAAGCTAAGAGTTTGCAATATATAATAATATAATATTACTAAGATCAAAAAAATTCTTTTTTATTTTTAAATATCAAGGTGAGTACTTGCAATTCAGAATTTTATTAATAGTATATTTAGCTAATAGTTGCATTACAATTATAAAAGATAATTATGAAAAAAGTGTCAACTAACTACTTATATAACTTTAGTTATTATTTAATTTAAATAATTTATTTAAAGGTTTTATACTAGCTACTATATCTAGAATATGCCTATAGATTCCTTATTTAAACACTTTAGTTCTTGTATCTACTTACTTATCTTTGTTTACTAATGATCTCAGCTAATATCAATAAAAATATATCATAGCCACTAAGCCTTTAAAGTAGTTTACTCATATAAGAAATCTTTGACTTTGTATTAAACCTTTCAGAATCTTCTGTGTATTCTATTTTTATAACTAATCTGATATTGCTATGGCTGAGACCAATACTTGCAGTTAGAGTATACTATTAAATTGCTAAATCTTTGTAGAGTTCATCCCAACTTCAATATTAACATCATATTATATTTTTATTACTTTGATATTTAATTCAAGTTCTATTAAGCTTTTAGACCAGATAGCTCAGAAAGGTAAATTATAAATATATTTCTTTCTAACATATACTCTTTTTTTCTAAAACAGATTCTAATGGCCTGGCTAGTTTTATTTAGTTTCTTTCTAAAGACTAATTCTTTTTTTAGCTTTACAAGTTCTAGCTCTGTTTTATAAATCTAGTCTTTACAATAGCACTATTAAAAGTTTAGGGTATCTCTTTACTTAGGTTTTTCAAATAGGCTTCTGTTTTTCTACTTGGTTCTTGTAATTTACATGACCTAAAGACTTATTATAGATTCATACTACCTAGTACTGGTTTTATGTTCCTTTATACAAAGTTGTATGAATGCCTAAACCTTTCAGTCATACTGATATGACATAGATAACAGATATTTAATTTCAACTAATTATAAAAAACAGTTAATTATAATACAGAAAGAATTTTAAATTTTTGTCATTACTAAAATTTGAACTCTAAACCTGCCACTTGGGAGTTAACAACCTGTTTACTTTACTAGATTATTATACCTTTATTAAAAAAACGCTTTAAATATAATCAGAATTGTTTTGTTTATAAATATATTAAGTTTTAATCTCTATTATAGAAAAAAACATCTTATTGGAGATTAAATACAGAATTAAGTTACTATATAATTCTAAAATCT
Organism: Cetraspora pellucida; assembly: GCA_910591915.1. Classification (NCBI taxonomy): domain Eukaryota; kingdom Fungi; phylum Glomeromycota; class Glomeromycetes; order Diversisporales; family Gigasporaceae; genus Cetraspora; species Cetraspora pellucida. The sequence goes on along the minus strand of CAJVQA010007494.1, from coordinate 10,512 downwards.
AAAATATTTGCAAGAATTGCAGTAGTAAATCTAACTTGAAATATAGATTAGTTAAAAGACTAATAGTAGCAGCAGGTCTGACTTAAGATATAGATTTATTGTAAATCTTAAACTATTGTTAGAATATTTTAAAAAAATTAATAACAAGTATATTAAAGATAAGAGATTATAAAAATTAGATATATTTAAGTAAAACAAATTTAAAAATAATGCAGTAACAAAAAAATGAAAAATATAAAGAACAAGATATTATTAAATATAGTTAAATTAGAAGATAAAAGAAACAAAACCAAATAAATATATAAATAAAATACATAAATACAATTACAGAAGACAATATCTCTAATATTAAAATATTGCATTAAGTTAAAAAGTATTTTTGTTTGTATAGTGTTTTAATAATACACTCTAATTACAAGTAATTGTTAAGTAAATTGCATACAAACATGTAGTAGATATAGATTTAAGTTCTATATAGATAACCAAATGAATATTAAATATAGTATTAGTAATAATTGATTCTGTAAATATAACTATAAATTGTATTATATAAATTTAAAATTTAATAAACCAACTGGCAATGTTATTAAAGTTAAAAAATAAATAAATAAATAAATTATTTATTACCTATATTAATTGTTATGAATTATTATTAAATCAGATTATCATAAAATTTATATAACCTATAATTGTTATTGTAACCATACATCATATTTAGCAATTTCTATGTAACTTGATTATTAAAAATAAATAAATAAATAAATAAATCATTTTAAGAAAAAGCAATACCATCATTCATCTAAAAAAAAGCAATGCCCTATCTACTCATCTAAGAAAAAGCAATGCCCCACCTATTCACTTAAGAAAAAGCAATGTCACATCTACCTACCCAAGAAAAAGCAATGTCTCACCTACCTATCTAAGAAAAAGCAATGCCCTATCTACCCATCTAAAAAAAAGCAATGCTCCACCTACTTATTCAAGAAAGTAGACTCCTGTTATTTACTTGCATAAAAAAAAACTCTAAAGGTTTTTTTTTTAATATGGCATCAATTTCTCATATTTCTGATATAGCGGAGGAGTATTAGACAATAGTCAAATATCTTAAATTAGAATCTTTCTCAGATAGCATTCTAAATATTCCAACTATGCTTACTACTGCAAAAATTTTAAAGTCAATGAAAATGAAATTCTTTACACTAAGCCAGTTGTAAAGAATGGTATAGTCAAGTTTGAAAAATGTTTGTAATCTCCAAATATAATGTAGAAATGCATGCTATAATTTTGGAACATTTTCACAATCAAGCAAATCATTATAAATATTATAAAACTTTTTTTGCGATTTTAGAAAGGCATATTAGAATTATACAGAAAAAAGTAAAGATATATGTAAACAAATGTGCCATCTGTGCTATAAATATCTTCATAAAAAAAAAAACTGATATAATATCTGTAGTGTCTTTAGGCCCTTGGCAGCATATTCAAATTAACTTAGTCAACTTCTATGAGTTTGCTAAAGTGAATAATAGTTTCTTGTAGCTGCTTATATGTATTTGTAATTTTCTAATTTCTTGTCACAGTCTCAATGAAAAATAAGAAAACAGAAATAGTTACAACACATCTTCTTAAGGATGTTTTTAAGATCTTTGAGCCTTCTGTAGTTCTTTAAAGTAATAATAATAAGGAATTTGTTGCAAATATAATCTCAGAAATTTGTAGGGTACTGAATATTAAAGTTATACATAGTTGGCCTTAGCACTCACAGTTACAAAAACAAATTAAGCAACTTAATTAGACTGTAGGCTGTAGTTTTACTAAGTTACTTTGGAATCCAAACAATTAATTGCAAAGAAAAGACTGAGTTAATGTAATCAACATATTTGTGATATCATATAATTTGACAATTTACACAGCATATAGCTATATATTACACAAGGTATTTTTTGAATAGAAAATGTATTATGATTATCATACCTCTAGTATAATTGGTTTGTTGATATCAATTTGTTAAACTTAGAGTTAGCAAATTTAAATTAAGTAGGATTAGAGTCAGCAAACTTAATATGTATAGAATTAGGGTTCGCAAACTAATAGAATTATGGTAGTTAGATTTTAAGATTAGATTTAGAATTTTTTATTTTTTTTATCTTTTATTAAATTTTAAAATTATAGTACTGAACCTTCGGGTGGACTACTTAAATTAGACAATGACTAAAGTTGTACGAGTGGCTAGTTGTACACTCTTTCCATGGTTGCCCCCTGTGGTTGTAATGCAACCATTAGCTGAATGTACTATTAATAAAATCCTGGGTCGCAAGTACTCACCTTAATATTTAAAAAAAAAAAAAATATAGTACTAAACATTTATTTATCTTTTTTTATAATAGGTGCTTTTGAGAATGCTATCACAGAATCATTTATTACCACTCAGACCACTACTGATACTATTATTATCAATGTTACTACTACTAATGCCACTGCCATTACTACTGATGCTACTACTACTGATGCTACCAATACTGATGCCATTATTACTAATACTATTACTGCCAAAACTACTACTACTGAAAATACTACCACCCAGGCTGTTGTCTTTAAAACTGTCATACAATCTGCTAAGTCAAAAGCTATAAAAGAATGTCTTTCATAAATGTTGGAACTTCAGGAATTGGTAAATAAATTACTTAAAAAGTATTATACAAGGATCTATTAGCAAGAAAGTGTGTATAGAAAAAAAATGGTTAATAACACAATTAAAGCTAAAGCTATAATTGCCATTGCACCAAACTATAATATGAATCAACAAACTAGAAAAAAAAATTACAACTGATCTTTTTTTAACAAAGAGTATTTAAATTACTCACATCTAACAATTAAACTATGGTTGTTGAAGTGAATAGTGAAGATATTCAGGTTTCTATTAAGCAAGTCAGAGTTATATAAAAGAAGCTATGAAGGGGTGAAGCATTTTATTTTTTTTTTTTAAAAAAAAAAAAAAAATTTTTTAAAACAGTAAGTTTTCTAAAAAAAAACTAAAAACCAGTTTTTTTAAACAGAAAGTTTTTTAAAAAACTACGAGTATTTTTAAAGCACCTTTTTTTTGTAAGCAAAATTTTGTTTTAATAAAAATAAATTATCACATATAGCTATATTAACTAGTATTATTTAATAAAATTTGAGATTCAATATAATATAAAATTAAAATAACCTATCAAATACCAAGTCCTAAACTCTAACTCTAACACTAATTTAAATAGTAAAGTTTTTAGCTTGACAGCACTAGTTATAAATTCAGAATTTGTAAGATGCCATCTTTTGTATCATGTGAAATGTGTATATTTATAAGTCATATAAATTTTACAATAATCTGATTTCATAATAATCTGTAATATTAATTATTTATATATTAAATATTTTATAAAAATTATTAGTAAAAAAAAAAAAAAAACTCTTTTCTATTCATCTTTGATTGGAAAAGAAAAATAAAAAACAACAATCATAAAGTTACTAAACATAAAACAAACCCTAATAAAAAAGTCTACCTCAAGGGCCAAAGCTTTTGTATCTAAGAAAAAAAATTTTCTCTAAAAGTTGAACCTTTATTGACAAAAAAAATTTATAAAATGCAAAAACTTGATATTAAAAGAAAAGAAGATAACAACTTTTGAGCAGAATAGTCTGATAATATTTCTTTTAAGTATGTTTTTGCAACACAAGAAGAAACAGAAGCAGCAAGTGAAAAACTAATACCAGTAGTAGTAATCCAAAACAAGAAAGACTGATTAGAAAATATTATTTAAAGAAACAACAACTTTCAAGCTTTAGAAAACACACCAAATCATAAAAACAAAACAAATAATAAAAATATAAACAATAATGAAATTAGTTACATGTCAACTATTAAAGAAAAAACAAGTCATACTATAGAGGAACAACACAAACACAGACCCACTTTAAGCTATGTGTTAGTTGCCAAACAGAACACAAACATGTTAGCAAAATTAAAAAGATGAAAATCAACCTTTATAGCTTTTTCTTCTAAAAACCAAATTAAGTCAAAAAACAACAACACACTAATTATTGAAATTTCAGATCTTTATAACTTTCTTAATGAAATTATAGCCTCTTTATATGAAGGTCTAAGAGGAAATATCATTGCAGCTAAACAATATTTTAAAAAAGGCTTAAGATCTTATTTAGAAATTGCCTTTCCAAACCAAGATTGTTTAACATACTATGCCACTAATAGCATTAAAATTTTTAATAAAATATACTATGGCTATATCTTAATAGATGCATGTAAATTCTTCTTACTAATTAAAGTAAGAAACATACAATTAGAAACCAAAGAATGCATCTTCAGCTTGGTAAAAGAAGCCTTTAAAAATTTTGAAAAAATTGTCTCAATTAAATCTCTACTTATTAAAGGCACTTTTTACATGACAAATCAATAGATCATCATCTTTGATAATATTGAAGACTTGAAATTAGAACAAAAAATCATTTGATTTATATATATAGATGATAATAGAGTGACTATTGAGTAGAAGAAGGCACCAAAGGTCCATTATTTTTGTAGCCAAACAGGATATATTAAAAAAGACTGTATACAATTTTAAGAAGCAAAAAATCTAAGACTGCACTATTAAAAATTTAAAAGAAAAAGTGTACAAAACAGAATACCTATCAAAAACTCAACAGAGAATAACCCATATATAGAAGAAGTAGAAAACCTCTTAACATAAGAAGAACCCCAAAACATAAACATGAATGAAACTTGTTTACAAGAACAAGAAACAGAAAAAATTATATCAGATTATGATATAGATAGCAAAACAGATACTGTTTGTACAGAAATTCTTATCAAAAATAACCTTAACACAACATAAGGACCAGCAATCAATAATACAAATTTGGAAAATGCTCAATTAAATAAGCAAGAAAAAGTAAATAACTCTACTTTTACTTTAGTTGTATGTAAAAAAAGAAAACTTAAGAATTTAAAATCTTACAAAGTAAGCAACAAAAAAAATTACCAGGATAATCCAAAACAAAGAGCCTGTAAAAGCTTTAAAACTAAATAATTTATTTTTAATGAGCTCATTAGCAAAATTAATATACAGATATATATTGATATGTAACAATATATCATTATATATTATTTAATAAATAATGATATATATTGATAAAATAAATATTTATTGAGAAATATGTGTTATCAATATTTATCGATATTAAGATAAATCTCGATATAAATTCATTTATTAATATATATCATTTAAATTATTTTCGATAAAAACTGATATCTTGTTATATATTGATAAATATCTTATATTGATATTTTTCTATATTTAAAAATTATTGATATATTTATTTATCTATTAATAAAAATTTACATTATTTTTTATCACAATCTTTGATAATCAATAAACTTTAACATATATATATACACTTTAAATTATAATACATAATAGAAATATATAAATAATATTTACTTTAATTAAAGCAACATATAAATTACTTTAATATTAAAACATAAAACAGTTCACTAGATATTTATTCATTTTATTAAATCTTAGAACTATATGAATAGTTTTATCTATACTCTCTAAAAATATGCAACTATAGCATTTGAGTAGTTTAATTTTGAACATCCTCATAATTCACTGTCTTTCTCATACCAGCAAACTAAAGTAAGTTCAAGTGGTTCTTTATTTATCTCTTTATAAAACTTAAGTATTATCAATACCTTAAAATACAATAAATATTAGTTATATATTATTTTCAAAGTTAGTAAAAATGAAGATATATTTTAACTTCAAGAGTTTTTTCACTTATAATCATTATAAACCAAATTTATTATAATTTTCAATAAATATCAATTAAGTTTGAAAAAAAATAATAGATATTTACTAAACTATACCAATTAATTACACTATCTTTATTATAACTGCTAATTATAATATTTGAAAATATTGGCTTTCTATGAAAACTTGAAGTTGTACAAATTATATCAGTACTTTTCAAGACTGCTGAAGAAAACATTTCTATATAATAACTTTTGTTAAGAGATACGATTGATTTCTCTTTCAAAAATTTATCAAAACAATTTAATAAGTTTTGAAAGCTATTAATTTGTAGTGGGTTCAGATTATTTTTGTTTTCCTTAATAAACTTATCCAGATTCTCTAAACCTAGTATCCACAAAGATTTTCCAAATTCTTTCACTTAGTGATATTTCTTTTAAGCTTCTTTTTCAGTTAATTTCTGCTATTAAACCTAATAATAATGATTATTTACAGAGTGTAATGACCTAGTGAAGTGGATAGGTTGTCAACTCTTAAGTGGCAGGTCTAAGGTTCAATTCCTACAAATGATGAATTTTGGAAATTATACCTGTGTTATAGTAACTGTCTCTTGCTGATCAGTTGGGTTTTGGGCATCTGTAATCTTAGGTACACCAAGTCGGATCCTCTCTAACATTGGGAGCTTAGAGCATCTATGCAAAGTGTAACATTATACAGTGCATATACATAGAGGAATGTGAAAAACCGGTATCATATAAGGCTTCAGTGCAAATCCACAATAAGACCACCAGGTATAGAAAACTAAAAAACTGAAGAGATAAAAACTCATTTGGAAATTTTAAGTAAAGAGATAGCACAAACTTTCGATAGTGCCATTGAACTGATAGAAGCTCATAAAACACCTTTATAGAAACTGTCAGATAAACCAGATGACAAAGATGTATAAAGGAACACATGACCAACCATGCTGCCAGAATCACCAGAGGAAAAGGATACATAAGTATACCATACCAGGCCATCTGAATTGGAAGTCTGGGAAGTTGGTTAGTTCTGAGTTGCAGCTAGTAGGAGATGATGAAGAAGAAGTCAAAAAGATGAATACCAAAGTTTGAATGAACTTTATAAGAATAATAGTGGTTTAAGAAATAATCCTGACTGCAAGTGTTGGTCTTGGCTATAGTGTCAAACCAGGTTAACAATAAAAGGGAATATGGTTCACTCTGATAAGTTTACCTCGAAAATAAAAATAGTCTAAGGATTATAGTCCTATAGTTGAATATGAATAGATCTGGGTCTGTGACCTGGTGAAATTAATACTAGGGTTAGATCTGAGGGTTTAAATAGAACATCTAAGCAGAGGTGTCAGGTACAACAACTGGTGTGGAACCCTCAGGCAAACTTCTTAAATAGGTAATATAGAAAAGTTATATATGTAGCTAGTTGTATACTCATCTAATAGTTCATTATAGATATGTCTATATAAAACATGTACATGCTATAAGTATTAATAAAAAGCTTGGACCAAAGAGATTATCTTAATATCAAAAAAAAAAAAATAATAATGATTATTTACTAGTTAAAAAAAATTATATTTTAACTAAATAATATCTTATAATATTTAATACAAGTAATAACTTAATTACTAGATAATACAATATAGCCTCAATATAACAAACCTTGATATAATAATAACAAAGATTATTTCTAATTTTTATGTTTAAATTAGCCCTGATATAATGAAACTACTAATAAGTTTTGATATAACAAAGCAAAACCTTCAGCTCCAGAGCTTTATTATATTAAGATTATACTATATATATTATCTAGTACTTAAGTTATTATTGTACTAAATATTACAAGATATTATTTAGTTGAAATATAATTTTTTTAACCAGTGGTTGTGATAAATAGTGATGTTTAACAATATTTATAACTTACTGTCATTATTTGTTTCATATAATCTCTTTTATTTGATATATGATAAGGTATTTTTACATAATTTGTATGAAGGGTTTTATAAGTCTCTATAGTTATACTATTTATTGACTCATATTCATAAATTGCAGAAATAATATAATAACACCAAACATGAAGTTTTAGAAGTTGAAAACTACTTGAATTCTATTTTAAAAAATTTTAACAAACTTTTTGGCCTAGTTTATAATAAAAGTCTATGAATTTAATTGTTAGTAATCAGGTTAAATAAGAAGAATAACAATTTATTCATATCTAAAATTAGTTATATGAATTGTAAGTAAATGATTCTTCATGGGTGGCAATATACATTTGAAGAAATTTGTAATAAACTTGGCATAACTGTTTATTACTAATTCCTGGCCTTATATAATCTTTATATAGATTATCAAGAACAAAAATTATAATTTTCATTATATTTTGCAATTCTTTAGCTATTATGCATGTTAGATATATGCTTATTTTAAGATCATAATATTTAGGTATTAATATTAATTGTCGCTCAAAAGTTTGTAAGATGTGACTCCCACATTGTTCATATAAAAGCTCTTTAGTATAATTTAACATATATTTAAAGAGGCCAAGGTCCAAAGTATGCATTCAATCAGGTACAATAGCTTCATATATATTGAAGTTACTATAATTTTTATTAGCTATAAAATACATTTTTATTAATATAAATTATTGAAATAGCGAACATAGATGTTATTTTGAATTTTGATCTAAATTAGACTTAATTTGGATCAAAATTTGAAATAACATCCATGTTTGCTATTTTGATAATTTATAGTAATTAAAAATAATATATTTAATTTCACATATCTTAAACTTCAAAATGCATTTATTTTAAAATAAATTGAATAATAAAGATCATTACTGCTATATATTGCTTGTCTCATAGTATTTGGAGTTTTTGAAATTATACTTGTTAAGTTAGTATTATTCAAGTCATTCCTTGATACTAAGCATTTAGTGCAAGGTTTTGAAGAAGAAACTGGTTGGTAAACATTAGCAATCTTATTGGCTTCAAGCATGTTAGCAATAATAGTTAATATTTGTAATATGAAGTTAATTATACTTCCATATATAACAAAATGAAGCTCTGTTCCTTTAATAATAGGCTTGAGAAGAATCAATATACATTTCTAGAAGGCTTTTTTTTGTAATTTCCAGAAGTAATCAGAATTTCTTGTTTTAGAATCCTTGGCTTTCAAAATTAGAAGATATTTGATTAATGTTTTGAATTCTTGTTTGTTTTTCTAATAGTTTGGGATATGCCAAGTAATAAAAATACAGAATGCTCTGAAGATTTTCCCATACAGTCTAGAGTTGTCACATCTAAATAAATGATAAATAATAGTAAATATTGTCCTAGAAGTAATGCTGATTTTTCACACTTTTATCAATTACTATTATACTGTTTTTCAAAAATTCGATATATATCAGTTCTCCTTACTTTCTTTTTATCTTTATATTGAAGAACCAGTAACTGGTTAATACTATTAATCATTAATAAAGACTTGATAGTCTTTATTAATTATCGATAGAAAAATGTATACTTAATATTTTAAAATGTCTCAATAGGAATTTCTTTAAACATTATATAAAAAATAGCAGAATCATCAAGAAATTCCTTTCTGGCTTTGGTTGATAGTAGAAGTAGTAAAATATCCAAATTGGAAAATTTATTAAAGAAATTTATTAAAGCATCACCAGCTGAATTTGATAGATAATACTTATTAACTATCTTTATAAACTTTCAATAAGCATTGTTAGACTATTCGACAGTTTGTAAATAATGCAAATTATAAAAAACATCATCAAATAAAGCATCTTCAAAGTCTTCAAAATCACTTTTATTAGACTCAATATTTAAATGTTACAATTCATAAAATATATAATCAAACAAAGCATCTCTATAGTCTTCAAAATCACTTTCATCAGACATATTTTAAGATTCTTCACTTTTTGTCACAAGAGGCTTATTATCTGCTAAAAGGGGTTCTGTTTCTATAAAACAAAGCTCATTTGAACTTAATTCAGAACAGTATAAGATTGACATATTTTCACTCTAAATAAAATATTGTTATTTAGTAATGATATATAACTATTGTTATATAATTATAAATATATACCTCATACTCTGTAGAATAATCATAATTAGAGTTATTTTCTGGAAGATTCCAAATATCATCATTTACTTCTTCAATATTGACTATTTGATTTGTGAAATCTTGAAGATATAAATATTTTTGCGAAATATATTGAGTTAATACATAAGATTTTATAAAATCTTGATTATAAAGCTTATACTACTAACGCATTTTGAAAGAAAAAAGAAATAAAAGAAAAAAAAAACCAAAGTACAAAAATAATAAAGAATATATCAATTGTAAAAATACAAATAATAAAAATAGTATAGAAAATGATTATATTAATATATATCAATATATATTTCAATACATCAAAATTTTATTTTTATTTAAATATATTGCAATTGTTCACTTAAAATATCAGCATGTGTATTTTTTTTTTTTTTTTTTTAAGTTAAAGTCCCTATTTTGGGAGTTGCAATGTTTTTATTCAAGTATATTAGGACATGGTGTGCCATCAAGGGCTTACCTTACATTGAAGGTTACAACTAGCTATACATGTACTTTTGGTGCCTAATTTAAGTAGTCTGCTTACATATTACTATATAAGTTCTACACTAGTTGCCATACCTGCAAGC
>CAJVQA010007493.1:0-13782 GCA_910591915.1 Cetraspora pellucida | reverse complement strand
CAAATCTAGGTGAGCCTTGGCCACTCTTGTAGGTTTAGGTTGCAGATTATATGTCTGAGTCTTTATTCTTCATATGTTATTTAAAACCAAGCTTTTCTTTGTAAAAACTTCAATTGAATTTTAATAAAGTTAAAGGCATGGCCTCACTGTTAATATTTAAAAAACAAAAAAACAAAAAGTGTTCACTGTCTAAGGTTATTTTAGTTACCTACTATCTTAAAAAAAGTAAATATAGGATAACACTATTAAAATGCTATGCTCTTATAAAGTTCACTTCAACTTCAGAACTGACTTCATAACATATCCTTATTACTTTGGTATTCAATTCAAGTTCTATCAAGCTGCCTTTTTAGATAGCCTAGAAAGGTAGAGTGAGACTATACCTCTGGTTTACGTGTTTGCTAGCATGTACCTTTTTTTTTTGAAATTCAGAAATTCTGGCAACCTGGTTGGTTTATCAGATTTTTTCTCAAAGACTGGCATATTTGCCTGGTTTACAAGTTCTAGGTCTGTTTCATAAGTCTAGTCTTTATAGTAGCATTGTCAAAGATTTAGGTTACCTGCTACTTGGGTCCTTCAAGTAGGCTTTTATCTTTCTATCTGGTTCCTGTAATTACATGACCTAAAGACTTATCTTGAATTCACACCACCCAGTACCAGTTTGTGTTCTCTTGTACAACATTGTATGAGTGCCTAGACCTTTCAGTCATGCTGATATGACATGGATTACAGGTATCTTATCCCAACTAATCACAAAAGACAGTTAGCTATAACATAGAAAGAATTGCAAATTTTCATTATCACTAGAATTTGAACTCTAAACCTGCCACTTGGTGTTGACAACCTATCCACTTCACTAGGTCACTACACTTTGCTGTCTTAATTTCATATTTAGAAGTTATTGTAGATAGTTTTATGTTTTTTTTAGAATTAGGTCTTTAATTTTTTTTTTTTTTTGCTTTTGCTAAGGCCATAGTTATTGTCAGCTATTGCCTTTATTGTATTTTAATTATGATTACATAACTTGTACAAGGTAAGAATACAACTAGCCATATGTACAACTTTTAGTTGTCTAATTTAAGTAGTCCACCCACACAATAGGTTCTATACTAGCTGCCATGCCTGCAATCTACTAGAAGATTACCTATTTAAATACTCTGATCTCTATACTTACACTGAGAAATAGTACACAAGTTTCTATACATCTAAGTGCTATCTAACCTAATCATAACCTTCTTGTTTATACATCCATCAAGCCATTACACATTTTAGAGTATATCACCTAACTTGTAGGGCTCTAGAAGGCCCTTCTGTTAACTAACTACACATATTTAGTATCTTGTTAACAGGGCTCACTCTTGCAGAGTTCATTTAGACCCCAGTACTGACTTCATAGCATATCTCTAGTACTTTAGTATACCACTGTTTCTGAACTAAAACTTCCAATTTAGATAGCCTAGTAGGACTATGACCTGTCCCTAGTACTCTAGGGTCTGCCTTTCAAGATTTTTTTCTTTTAGTTCGAGACTTCTAGTAGTCTGATTGGTAGTACTTTTATCTGAGATTCTTGCCTGCCTGATTCCTTTTACATTGGTATCTATTTTCTAGGTCTAGCCTTTACAGTAGTACTATTAAAGATTCGTGCTATCTGTGTACTTGGGTCTTCCCAAGTGGGCTTCAGTTTTTCCAGTTTATAGATTTACATGACCATGAGGACTTATCTTAGGTTTGCACTATCTGATGCCAGTTTGTATTCCTTTGTGTAACTTCAATATTGTGCAAATGCTCATGCCCTGCTAGTTATCTGGTGTGACCATGTTACAGATACTGATCCCAACTGATCAACAGAATGCTGTTGCTGTAGTATCATTCACAAGGACTTATCTTGAGTTTGCACTGCCTGATGCCAGTTTGCATTTTTTTGTGTAACTCCAACATTGCACAGATGACCATAGTACCAATATACATAAGTGATTTTCAATTTTCATTGTCAGTGGGTTTTGAACTCCCTACCTACCACTTGAAAGGTTGACAACTTATCCACTTCACTAAGTAACCACACTTCTGCAGAATTAGGTCTTTAATTAATATTTTTTTATTTTAATTTCTTTTGCTTTTGTTTTTCTAATAAGTGTTATATATAATACATATAGAAAAATATAGACTTTTTCTTCTTATTTTAACTCTTTTTAAGCTGTTACAATAGTACTTTTTGGATTCTTCTTTACAAATTTTGTTGTTCTTATATACTGCCAGGTGTGTCTACATTTCTTTTGTTTTTTCTTAACATACTTGGCATTCTGTTGTTATGTATATTTCTGGTCTTCTTTTGTTAAGTTCTTTTAGAATTAAAAGTTTATCTATTATATATTTTATAAAAGCACATCTTTTAGTATTAATTCTTTTTGTTATATAATGTACTTTTTTGGTTTTTTTCAGCTTTTTTTTAAAAAATACATTCAATCATATATTATAATTTCTGCTTCTGGTTTTAAGTCTTTAATTGCTCTTATTTCTTTTCACTCTATTTTTAATTTTATATTTGTTACTAACTTATATAGTAATCTTGCTAGTATATCAGTTCATTTATTTTTTCACTTTAGACAGTATTTTATCTTTTTACAATTAACTTTTTTAATCTATATTATTTTCTTACTTGTTATTTCTTTTTTTGCTAGACTATTAGCTTTATCATTCTACTTATTTTTACTATAATTTTTTACTTTAATTAACTCTATCTATATATTTTTTGTTATAATAAGGTTTCTAATCTTTATTATTCATATTGTTTTTTTCTTTTTAAGGATCTTATTTCTATCTGCTTATTCTAAATTTTTACTAATATTTTTTATTACAGCATTGCTGTCTATATATATTTCTACTTATTTTTTCTTTAGTATTGTTAGAATTGTTATCTATATTGCTACTAGCTTAACTATTATTAATGTTTGCCATTCTTCTAAACCAAGTGCTATTTCTTCTTTAGGCCATTTTTGTGTTTCATTTATTTGAACCTATTCTATATTTATTTTACTTTTTATTGCTATATCTTCTTTGCCTTTCAAGTTTATTGCACTATTTGTATATATTATATATTTATTCTTATTTCTTGTCATATTTCTTTTTAGAATTTCTACTATTTCTTAATTAATATTTTTGTTTAGTCCTTGTTGTTTAATAATTTCTATTTCTAATTCTTCTACAGTTTTTATCCCTTTAAATTTTTGTTCTTTATATTCTATTCTATTTGTCTTTACTGTTTCTGTTATTTAATCTATTGTTATATTAATTTTATTATTACTTTTTTTATTAACATATTTGAAACTATATTAATTGAGATGTGGTGACCTAGTGAAATGGATAGAGTGTCAATCCCCAAGTGGCAGGTCTAGAGTTCAAATTCTAGTAATAATAAAATTTTCAATTCTTTCTATATTATGATTAACTGTTTTCTGTAATTAGTTGAGATAAGATACTTATAATCCATGTTATACCAGCATAACTGGAAGGTCTAGACATCTGTACAACATTGTATAAAGGAACACAAACTGGTACCAGGCAGTGTGAACCTAAGATAAGTTCTTAGGCTATATAAATTACAGGAACCAGATAGAAAGATAAAAGCCTATTTGGAAAACATGAGTAAAGAGATAACTTAAACTTTTAACAGTGCTTTGTAAAGACTAAACTTATGAAATATAGCTAGAACTTGTAAAACTAGGCAAATATGTCAGTCTTTGAAGAGGGACCAAATGAACCAACCAGGCTGCTGAAATTTCTAAATTTTGAAGAAAAAGGATACATATTAGCAAACATATAAACCAAAGGTGTATAGTTATAATCTACCTTTTGAGCTATTTGAAATAACAGCTTGGTGGAACTTAAATTGAATATTAAAATAGTAAGAATATGTTGTGAAGTCAGTACTGAGGTTGAGGTAAACTCTACAAGGACATAGTAGTTTAATGGTATACTCTAACTGCTAGTATTGGTTTTAGCCATAGTAATATCAGGTCAGCTATAAGAATAGAATACAGAAGATTTTAGAAGGTTTAATACAAGGTTAAAGGTTCTAAAGAACTGTTTTAAAGACTTAGTAGTTATGACATATTTTCATTATTATTAGTCAGAATCATTAGTAGGCAGAAGTAGATAGATGGATATGAAAACTAGAGTAGTTAAATAGAGAACTTACAAGCAGGTTTCAGATATAGCAGCTAGTGTAAAACCTTCAAATAGACTACTTAAATTAGATAATGACTAAAATTGTACAGGTGGCTAGTTGTACACTCTTTTTATGATTACTTTCTGTAGTTGTAATGCAACTATTGATCAAATATACTATCAATAAAATTCTGGGTCACAAGTACTTATTTTAATATTTAAAAAAAAGAAACTATGTTAATTTTAATTTTATTCTAATTTATTGTTAGTAGTCATCTTCTATTTGTTTCTTTTCTCTTGTATAGCCATTATATTTCCTTATTTTGATAATTAGTTCATCTTCTCTACTCTGTATTTATTAGTATTCTACTAATATTTTTTTTTTCTTTTTTACTATTTTTTCTAACTGATTATAATCTTGTGTACTATATATTATCTATTTTTTTTTATTTAATTTTAAAATACTTTCTTATTTAATTTGCATTGCCTATATATTTTGTCTATTTGTATTAAAGTGTCTTTTAACCTTACAGGTTTCTGTTTTACTAAGTACTTTTAATTCTATTGTCTTAAACTAGTTTGCTTTTTTCTTTTGCTTAATAGATCTTAAAAATTTTTTAGCTATTGCCATGTAATTAATCTTTCTTCTTTTGTATCTAGTAGCTGGTTTAAGTATATTAAACCTGCTTTATTTATTCTGGTTTTGCTTTTCTTTTATAAATGAGTATCTATAAACTTAATTATTTTAGTACTATATCTAAAAATTGTTTATAAATCACCTTCTGTTCTTATATTTATTTTTAGCTTTCTTGTTTTTAATATTGTTAGACATGCTAAGTTATCTTTTCAACCATTTATATTTTCTAATATCTTCTTTACTTTTCATATATCTTCTATTAGATTTTCTTTTTGCAGCCTTGTATTATTCTTAGATTTATTAACTATTTGAGACTGTCTTATCTGTTTAGTCTTTCTATAGATATCCACTTGTTTTATTACTAACTCTTGTTATAGTGTTTTACAGCTTTCAAGGTTTTTGTATTCCATTATGCAATTTTTTAATGTTCTTTACAAGTTGCTCTTCTGTTTTGCCAAACTTATTATTAGTTGATGTATTTCATTTATATTACTTTCTGACATCTTTGTTAGTTAAAATATATAACTTAATTTGGATATTATTATTATATTATTAATACAGTATATGCAATTTTACTCTTTGTTATTTTTTTGTATTAAAAATCTCTTATTGTTTGGTTTACTATTTTTTTTGTTTTCTTCTTTATCAGTAATTTCCATATTCTGTTATTTAGTCATATTTCTAATAAGTAAACTATTTTATTTTTTGGTTCTTCTATTATTTTGTTTTTTTTAAATATTACTTCTCTTTCTTTTTTTTTAACTTTCATAGCAACTTTGATTTAATCCTATTTATTTCTATATCATTTATTATAATAAACTTTTTACTATTTCTAAGATCTTTATTAGTTGCTTTCTATTATTTGCAATTTATTTAAATAAAATTATTAATCTATTATAATAAAATTTTGATGTATTGTATTATTTTAAAAAATATATTTGTATATATAACAAAGTTTACTTAGTGGGTTAAAATTTTCTTAGATAGTACAAAAGAAAAAATTTGATTAGTTAATTTATATAAACCTATTAGTTAATTTTATTTTATAATTTTATATCTCAATCTTTAAAAATTAATATTTCAATAAGCTTTTAACCTATTTTAATAATTTTACTATTGCTAGAATCAGAAATACCTACTTTACAATTTTTTATTTAATAATTAAAATTAGGTTAGTTAATATATTTTTCATAAAATTAAATATAAAAAAAATTTACTATTAGGTTTATATATAATTTTAAAATATTGTCACCTATCTTTAATTTGGTTTGTGCTGCATATTGTAGAGTAGCTGTTAAACAAAAGTCTAAAAATTTAAAAGAAGTGTTGTTTGGTTGTGCTTGAATTGATTGGTTTATGAAATTGATATGTATAGTAGATTTGGTATTTGAGATTAAAAAAGATTTATATAGATTAACTTTTATATAAGTCATTATATAAAAGAATGCAGCTGTTTGAACAATTGCTTGAAGTTGTTCTATTGAGTTTGTGAGCCACAATGTATCATTTATATATGCCAATATAGATGTAAAGGCAGTAGCAGATTGATATCTACTAGGACTAATTTGAGTAAGCTATTTGGTTATAGTAGTATAGCTGATGTATATATTATATAAATAACTTATTAAAGGATTATAGTAAATTCACCAAAGAAGAGAGTTATAGTTTCATCTTGGTCTATATTATCTTGTATTTTATATGAAAATGTAAGTTCAAGATTAGTAATAATTTGGTTAGATTGATTGTATAAAAGATTAGTAAGTATGTTAACTAATTAGTAGAACATGTTAAGTCTTTTAAGAGCTTTAGTTAACAGGTTTATATTAACAAAATCATAGGCTTTACTCATATTCTAAGATAGAATCCAGATATGTTTTTTAGTACATTTGGCATCTTTAAAAAAGTTATAGAGTATATAAATTAGGTTGTTGGTTGAATTACTAGGAAGTGTGACATAGTTATATAAATTGAGAATTTGATGTTTTGTTAGAACAGAAGATAGTCTGTTAGTAAAGATTTTAGTATATAATTTTTTAATATATTCAATTAAACTAATAGGTTATGTATTATTGAGATTTTTATCAAACTTTGGTTTTTTTAAAATAGAATATATTCTGCTTATTTTCATTGTTTTAAAATATTTTGTATAATTAAACATCTTTTAAAAAATGCTATAAGTGTTAACAGCATATTGAAACCTAGATGTTTAATTATTTTATAACTAATTTCTGTTGGACTACAGGCCTTGTTATTAGGTAATAGTTGTATAGTGCTCATGATTTTTTCAATAATGATTTCTTAAAGTATAGAAGTATACTATTTCCTATTAATACTATAGCTAGATTAGTAAATATTTTTTTAATTGTTATTAAAAATATTTTTATCAAGTGAATAATAGACTATCCATTCATTGTACTAATTGCTAACATATTGTTTAATTTCTGTAAAGTCAGTAATTAAGCTATTATTAGCTTTGATATTTTGAAGATATACTGTATCAGTATGTTGGTTTAGTATACTATTAATCATTTTGGTTGTTTGGGTAGTTAGATGTTTACATTGTTTGTTAGTAGCTAGGGTAATATAGTTTCTAAGATGCTTAGTATTCTCTAAGTTTCTGGCATCATAAAATGTTTTTCAGAAAGTTTTTGTATATTGTATTTATGCAGTTAAATTGGATTAGTAGTTAGAAGGAGGTTCAATAATAACATTATAAGATTTGTTAATGTAGTTAATTAAGTTATGAATATTAGTAGATAATGGTATTTGGTAAAAGAAATATTTTTTGGTGCAATGTATTATATGACTTATAGTTTTAAGATCATGATGTAATTAAGTTGCTTTTGGCATAAATGTATGATAAAAATTTCTAATAATATATTTATTATTTAAAATATGTTAAAATACAGTATTGATAATACTAGTGTATATTTTGTGTCATATTTTTTTTAAGCTTTCAGCTGTATTTGCTGCAGTTGAAATCTGGTGTTGTATTATGTTAAAATTTACTTAATCTGTAAAATTGTTTCAATTTTTTTTGAACATAACTTTGTAATTAAATATTTATTGTTTGCTTTTGTTTTTGTGTCTATCTTGGTTATAACAAATAGGAATATCCATGTTGATGTTAAGATTTGGTGGTTAATATTAGTAGAAAATGATGAATTGTCAAGTTTAAATTCTTGTAAATAAGATATAAGAGAGTCATAGGCCTATATATAGTCAATTCTAGTCTGGTATTATGAACTATGCTATGTATTTTGTAGATTATTAGTATAATTTACTAGGTTAACCATATTAGTACTATGTAAATAATTAAGTAATTGGAATTTAATTGTTGATGTTATAGTGGTATTGTGGTTTGCATTAAATTTTCCAAGTATAATAGAATATAGGTTTGACGGTATTGCTTGTTGTATTCATATAGTAACTGTATTTTGTATAAGTCTTCACTTACTAGTGTTGGTTGATAAGAGATATACTGAAATAATTCTAAATTTATAGTTATGTTTAAAAAAAAGATCTATAGCAATAGCACTACCAGGTTATATAAATACATTATATAAATGCAGTTTGATATTATTTTTAATTATTATAGATGTTCCTTTTTTGGATTCTGTAGAGTTAAACCAGAAATATGAGTATTGAGATGTGTTTTAGAATTTAGTTTTTATGTTTTTAATAATTTTTGTTTCAGTAAGACTAATTATATGTAAATTATGAATTAAACAATAATTTTTTTATAATAGTCTTTTTTTTTGTATAATATATCTCTGCACATTATATGTTGAGATATTAAGTTGAAGTAGGTCATTATTGAAAAAGGAGTTAGAGTCAGGTTCAACATTGAGATTAGATGTATAAACTGGAAAGAAGAATAATAAGCTATTTAGAGATATTAATATAGTAAAGACTGGTGCTGATGTTTTGGATTTTAGTTGAATGTTTGGGTAATGTCAGATAGCTTAAACTGATAGAATAAAGTAATTAGATAAAGGTTTGAGTTCTAATAGAAGGTAGACATGAGCTTTGCTATAATTATTTTTAATAAAGATAGTTAATATGTAACTACATAAGTTATTAGTTGAATAGCCAAAGCTGTAGATGTATTATAAAAAAGTATTAAAAGTTTGAGAATAAGAAAGTAGTAGTATGTAGTTGTAAAATAGAAATTTGTTGTAGCAAGTATTAAATTAGATGTTGTCATAGTATTTTTTAGCTATAGTAGTTTCATTATAGCCATCTAAAATAGTTTCTACTAATTAAGAATAAGTGTTGTTTAGTTTATTGTCATTTATAATTAAATTAGTATTTAATATATTATTGTTTATTAAAGAAAATTTAGAAGAAATAGGTATAGATGAATAGTAGATATAACCTGATAGTTGTGGAAAAAAATATTTAGATAAGGATTAAAACACATATGGTAATTGTATATAACATTCACTATAGTCAAGATTGATAATATTTTGAGTGCAAAATTAAAATTATTGTATTATGTGAAATTGTATTGATAGATGTGTTTTAAAAAGAAGTTGAATGTTTGTAGATGTAGAAGTAAAAATAGATTCAGTGTAGGAAATCTAATGTTCACATGTTCTCAAAAGAACATACTTTTGAATTTGAGAACATTTGTTATTTTGAACATGTTTTCTATAAAAAAATTTTTGAGAACATATAGTTTGATAAATATGTTCTCTATATACTATAGTACAAATTAAGTTGACAATTAAAAAATAAATAAATTTGAAAAATTCTAAAAAGAGAATGAACAAACATAAAAGACAAGCAAGTTTGAGATAAAAATTTAAATAAATTACCAATATTATCTGAAAATTTCCAAAAAATAGTAACAGTAATTTTTGCTATTAAGAGCATAGAAATATTTTTAAGAACATTAAATTAAATAATTGTGTTTTCATAAGAACATAAATTTCAAAACAGATTTCCAACACTGGATAAATTCAAATGTTCTAGCTATTGATTATAATAAGAGTCTGAATCTTATAATGTCTTGTGAGTTGGTTCTTCAAAGCTTTCTTAATGTAAGATAATAAAATAAAGTTCAAGAAAATAGAAAATTTTTCTGTAGTTTTGCTTACTGTATGTTCAGCTTTTACAGTTGCAAAGAGTATTATGTCTGTTTTGTACATTAAGTCTGGCTATTATTAACTTGGTTTTCCATATAAATGAACTTAATTATCTATTTACTTACATTATTCTCTTTTGGAAATAGTCTATTATTAATAGAGGACATTGTAATTCCAAAAGTGGTAGCTGCTTTTATGGGTACTACAGAAGATTTTATTAAAAAAGAGCCTTTTTTTATTTTTCAAGAAGAGTAACTTCTCAATTGAAATAGGTATTTCAAATTTAATATTAAATTTGTTATATAAGATTGTTTTTGCCTCTAATAAAACTTTTTTTATATAAAATTTAGTTATTTCAAAGTAATTTGAGAAGTTGCCTCATGTGCAATCAAAATATATAATGACTTGAGCTAGAAAATCAATATCAATAAGTTTTGCTATAAGAATCTTGATGGCTTATTGTTTATCCATTTAGTCAATATTGTGGTTTTAAGCAGCAGTGTTAAGATACATAGATAAGTATTAATAAAAATAGAAGCCTTATTGTTTAGGATTAGTTTTAACAGCATTAGAGGAACAAGTATACTCTTCTGCTTTTGCTACTAGTTCATTGAGAGTTAAAGTAAAAATTGGTTTTGTAAATGTGGCTTTATGTTTGCCTTTAATATAGAATATGAATGCATCAAAAAAAGATTCATTCCATGTTTCAGTATTTTTTTTGAAATAGGTTTTGTAAAATATTTCAAATATATCTTAATAAGTGTAGATAAGTTATGTATAGATTTTAGTATAATGATTTTCTTTGAATTAATATTAGCTTTTTTTATTTTTTCTTTTATATTAGTTGGTTTAAGATAAGGATATTTAGAGTTTGTACAAGTAAGTACATAATGATTAGCATGTCTAAAAGTTTTATGATGTTATTTTTGAAGTTAGTTGATTTTATGAATTTGATATTAGTTGGCAGAAGGTTTTTTAAAAACAAAATAAAATGTTGTTTAAATTCATATTTAAGGTAGTTAGATATTTTGGTTTTGTTAATTGTATTAGAAAATTGTCAACTATATAATAAAAAAGCTTTCCCAAACTATTCATTAAAATGACTGAATGAGTTTTTAAGTAATGGTATATTATATTTGTTAAGAAAAAAAGATTTTGAGAGATTAAAATTCAGTTTAATGTTGAACTAATTATATATATTGATAGAAAGATATTGTTATTCTTTGTCAAAATCAGTAACTTCAGATGTTATCTTAAACCTTTTAGGTCTGAGTTTAATATCTTTGACAAATTTTTTATAGTTGATTGCTTGATAATTATTAAAGAGATATAAATGTAAACAAGCAAGATTAAGACAAACTTGTAAATAGTTTTCAGTTTTAATTAATAGAATTGTAGTAGGAGAAACAAATATTTCAGAATAGTTAAGTTTGGTAAAGAAGATTATTGTGAATATATGAATAAGTGTTTTAAGACTTTTTTCTAAAATATTAAAGAGGATTGTTGCAGTTTTATCTGTTTCAAAATTGTGTTTTTGAATTAGGTTAATAAGAAATTTTAGTCTAATACTAGCTATTTGTCTAATTAACAAATAAAAACTAGTTTTAAGTACATATTTAGTTTCTGTGCCTTCTTTAAAGACTTATTAAGATAAAAATTATATAAATATTCTTTAAGAAAATTAAAAAGTTGATGTAATATCTTAGTTTCTAATTTTGTATGGTTTTGCATTTTATCAGTAACTAGAAAATTTGCTAGACTGTTAAATGATAGATTGAGTTTAGGTCTTACTACTTGACTATAGAATTGTTCATTTGATTTTTGGTATTGTTGTTGTTGTTTATTATTAATTGTTTTATCTATAATAAAAATAAGAGATATAAGTTTGAAAATAAGAAAATTCTTGATAATAGTTGTTTTTGATATAGGTTTTGTTATTTTTGTTATTTTTATTATGTTTGTTTTAATAATCTTTAAAATTTTTTGAAAATTAAAATTTTCTCTTCTTTTGATATTGTAATAAGTTTGATTACAAGAGCAGTTTGAATTTGTATAGAAGTAAATGCTTTGATTTGAGTAATAGGTTTGAGCTTGAGTTTGTGAATATATTTAGAGTATACTGGAAATTATTTAATAATAAGAATAAATTTGTCAAGAAATAAGTGTGTATTATTTTTTAAAAAAACACATAAGATATTTTTATTTTAACAAATAATACAAGTATATACATAATGAGAATGTACTTAAATTTTGGAAGTTTGTATCAAACTAGATAAAGTTCTTTGTTAAATTGTAGAATAATTCAAAGAAAATGGTAATAGAGGAACAGTAATTGTTTTTGAATTAGTGATTAAGAGATAATTTCTTTAAATTATCTAACTTGTTTAGATATAATATCAATATTCATATACATGGATTTTTGGAAAGAAGAAGTAGTAGTTGCTTGTTTAGGTAAAATGTTAAGATTACTAGAAGTAAAGAGAATATGAAATTTTTAACAATAACAGCAGACAATATTAGGTTGAATAAGAGTTTTAAAGTAGTGAAGATATTTATCAATATTGTATTCAGATAGGTTAAATGCAAATAGCATTACTTTAAGTTATATAGATTATACTTCTTGAATTATTTTATCATAATTATTATTGTACTTGTTATAAAAATAGTCAAGATCAAAATAATCTGGTTTTTGGGCAGTCAAAGTAGGCATTCTGTTTAATAAAAAAAAAAAAATACTACAGGTATACTTAAAAATATAAGTTAATATTATTTAATAAAATTTTTTGTTATTAATTATTGAAGTTTTTAATATATAAAGTTTATAATAGTGAGGGTTGACTTAACAAAGGTATGAAGTAATACTACTGCTATTGCAGCTGCTGCAGCTTTGTGTAAGTTTAAGAATAATTTGTATAACTTATATAGTACAAGATATGGTTAGTATACTAAGTATAACTTAATGTAACTATTTAGTTACATGTCTCAAAAAAGCCTTATAAAAGTGTACAGAATCAAATTAGTAAAAGAAGAAAAAAATTGTATACTATTTTAAGTAATATTAATTAGTTTACTATAAAAATGATTGTAGTAATGATTTAATATTACACAAAAATCATGTAAGAGAAAAAAAAAGTAGAAGTAAATGAAAAAAATTTTTAAAGAGTTTACAAAAGAGTTACAATTGTTTTTTAAGATATTTCCATTAATATTAGGTCTATTGGGTTTGTTTAAACCTTGTTTTGATCAGAGAAATAAGCTCTACAATTTTTTTAGACCTATAGAGTAGGTTGTAAAGCTAGTTGTCAAGAAATAATTAATAAAAAAATTTAAAAAACTAAAGGCAGTTATTGCAATATTAAACTGTAATTTGAAAGTTATCTCTTTAAAACTTTTAAAATATATATAAAATTAGGAGCTGAGCAAGTTTATCTAAGACATCAAAGTTAGTTATCTTAATAAAATAACTAGATATTAATGTTTTTAGTACTGATAGATTTTTAGCTATTTTTATATAAAAATAATTTATAAAAAGAGTTTTTTTTTAATATCATTTAAAAAAGTTTTATAAGTAGCATATTTTTTTTTTTTTTTTGAACTTTGGCAACAATGCCAGTTGGTTTTTATTAGCTTAATGTTTGATATAGTACAAATTTACAGTTACATTTTAGGATCGATTATTACTAGTACTATATACTATCTAATTTAATACCACTGACTTCACCCGATTACACTTATGGCACCTAAGTGCATGTCTGCCACATGCCTGCACGCAGTTACCTTGGCAACCACTTGCAGTTATGGCACACATTAAACTGCTACACAGACAAGGATACCTACTGAACTTAATGCGGCATCCCAAATGCCAGGGGTACTGTCTTCTGTAAATCGTAC
>CAJVQA010007492.1:0-13783 GCA_910591915.1 Cetraspora pellucida | reverse complement strand
CAACACAAAGGTTATCAAACAATTTGCTTGCACTTTAACTTTGGTTTGTTCTCTTATGTAAAAGACTAACATCTAATAAATATTTTTTTTTTATATGCATATGCACATTATACATTACACTAATGATTGTACAACTTACTATTACTCTTATGTTACACAGGCTACATGTAGCCATTGGCTACACCTATATTTATTTAAAAAAAAAAAAAGAAAGTTCCTCAAGCCATCTTTGAAATCAATAATAATTTTCAAAAATTATAATATGATTATTAATATTAATAATCATCTTAGACTATGTAACTAAATATTTGATGGCTAAGATAGCAAGTTGAATTTTTAAAACATATTTTCTATGTCTCACACCATACATCAAATCAATTGCAACAGCGGTTTTAAATAGTTTTTTATAACTCAAGACATTAGTAGCTTGATTATTTTGAACTAAAGTTTCAACAAACTTAATGACAACTTAATTATATCTATTAAGCTATTCATGTAGGTTATACATTATAAACTCTCTAAAAAAACCTATTGCTGCACTGAATTAATAAATCTTTTTTTTTTTTTTTTTTTTTATTAAATAATGCTCAAGTAGAAACTTTATTACATATAGAAACATAAGTTCTAAATTTAAAGATTTTTAAACTACATTTGTGCTATAATTAGGCATCTAATGTGATATTACACTTCTTATTTCCTATGCTATGCTATAGTTAACTATTTCAAATTAGGTTCTAGCTAGGATAGGTTGGAGGAAACCTTTGAGTGATTGTCTGAACATTAAATTATACAAGTTGTTAGAGAGTATTCTTATAAAAGCCATTTTGTAATTAAGGGTTTGATATTTATAGGTTGAGAGAGAGTTTTAGTGCTGTTTTGAGAATTGGATAGGGTTGGTAAACTGAGTTTGGTATGTTTGGATTTTGATATAATGTTGCAAGAGTTTTCTTATTGGTGTTGATATATATTACGAATAGATCAAAAATCTTGATGATACCAGTTAAGTAGTTTGTTTGAAAGATGAAATAGAAAGGTATCTGTTTGTTTATTGATAAGTGTTTTGATGTTTTCATATATAGTAGTAGAATAAGTTCCAGTAATAGTATATAAAATATATTTGTATTGAGGATTTGAGAAATAAAGTATAAAATTTAAGAAAATATTTAATAGAGTTGTTGATATTGTGTTAGTAATTTGGAGTGATTAAAGAGTGTCATGTATAATGTTTTCAAGTGATTGTAGAATATTTGTAGTATTGCTAGAACCTGAAAAAAATGAAGAGTATCTTCAATATTTGTGCAGCGGGCACAATAAGGTGTAGTATAAAGGTAGAGATAGCAAATATTAAGGTTTTGCATAGTTGGTAAGTTATTGATAAGAATTTTAATATGAAAAGAGTATTTTTGTAAGTTATCTTCAAGAGAAGAGATAATTTTAAATAAAAGAGACCATTTAATATTAGTAATATTTTAAAAAAATTTTAAGTTTGACCATTTGGCAGTTTCTTGAATAGTTATAATATTTTTAATAAAAGTGTGCACTTTAAAGAAAATTAGAAGATTGTTCTATAGAAAGTGATTTGGAGTACTGAATTTTGAGATATTAAGCTTAATAATAAATTTTAAGGTTCCTTGTTTAGCAAATGAATCTACTTGGTTGTGAAATAAGTCTGTAGAATGTAATTTGACTTTATGAAAAGTGATAGTGATGTTTTTAAGATGTTTGAGATGGTTAATATAGTGGATGATATCCAAGTTTTTAGTTTGTATAGATTTAAGAGTGATAGATTGTTCAAGATTTTTAATAGCAGTTGTGTTATCAATATAGATATTTAAAAAGGTGTTAAATGAAGCTGCAAATAAAAGATAAAGAACTGCTTTAAGTTCAGTATGAGTTGAGTCAGGATAGGATTGTATAGCTGCATTGAATTTTATTGATATGTCATATTTGCAAATCCAACCTATATCAGATTTTACATCTGAAGTTTGAAGATTTTTGATTGATCTATCAGTATAGAAATGTAGTTTATTTGTATCAAGTTGGAAAATAAGGTAGTTAAGATCAGTTAATTGTTTTTGATATATTAATAAATGGATGAGTTGTTGGATGAGTTGAGCATCATAGATGATAGAATTATTTGTGGTGTAATAAAGAAGGTAATTAAGAGGAAGTAGAATTATGTATATTAATTAAAGCTAAGATTTCTCTAAAATCAATTTGAATAATTGTTTGGTCATTTGGTTTGTTGATTAGATTGTAAGGTAAATAGAAGGAATGGTGGTTTGGTGTAAAGTGATCAGAGGTTGAAAGAAGCTGTAAAAGGCCTGAGGTAGATAGAGAGATTTTGAAAAAAGAAGGTTGTTGAAAAGTAGTTTGATAAGAGATGTAGAATGGTTAATAATTTGTATAATAAAGTTGATAAAAGGAGAAAGAATTTGGAGATAGATGTGGTGATATTAATTTGATTGTATTAAGAAAGAGATTTGTAGGAGGTAGATTTAGAGTAGGCCAAGTTATATTGATAGAATTAGATTGATTTAGTTGTAGAATTTGGATGACCATTGTGGTTGACAGCCTTTAGTTGATTTATTTGTGCATAAATATATATTGTTCTATGGAAGAATATTTTTGTTATCTGCAGTTGTGATTTGTTCTAAGAAAATAATTTTGTTGTTTCTAAGACTATTGATAGTAGTAATAGGTGGGTTAAGAGAAAGAATATCATAAATAATATGAGAGTTTTTTGGTATTAATAAAGAATAAAGAGAGATTTGTGAATTAATTGTAAAAGAGATATTATTTAAAGCAAGTTGAGAAAGTTGAAAAAGTAAAGTATAGTTTTGTGTTTTGTAATAATGATTAATTAAGATATTAGTTGAGAGTTGAGGAGACCATATTTTAGTTAGCCAGCTTTTAATTTGTTATATACCAATGTTTTTGAAGATTAAAAATACGTTCAGTATTAGATGCACTAACTTTTTGAATAATATTATTGAAGTATGGAAGGTTAAAAGTAAGTGGATTGGTAAGCATTATATTGTTAGTGTTTTTGGCTAGTGATAGCATTTTTTTGGTATAAATAGTAAATAGACGAGTAAATTTAGTTTGTGTATTTGTATGAATTGGAGTAATTTGAAGCAGATATTCTAAGGAAGATTGTAAAATTAAATTAAAGAGTGCTGAAATTTGTAAGGGTGTTATTTTTTTGTATCAAATAAGAATAAGAAAGTTTTCAATTTTATTTTGAATTTAATTAAGAGTTGGTGTAGGGGAGCCTTCACTATCATAAAAAATACCAAGATAGCATATAACATCTTGAGGTTTTCTGAGAAGAATAAGTTGATTGCTCATTGTAAGAGAGGAAGTTGAGTTTGATGAAAATTTGGATTTAATATGAAGAAGATCAGATTTGGAAGCATTGATTTCTATATTGTTAAGTTTATATAATGTAGAAGTATCATTTATAATATTTTGCATTATATTTGCACTTTTACAGTGCCAGGTAGTATCATCCATGAAGGCCAATAATGGAATTATTATTGGGGAGGGTGTTGTATTTGTTATGATATCAATAGGGATTGGCATAAAATTTTGAGTAAATAGTTTTTGTATTTTTTATAAATAAAAGAAAGTATAGGGTTATAATAAATTTTTCATAGTAATAGTGAATATGTTTTGCCTTGTTCAATACCAAAGTCGATCAGTATTAAAGAAGTAAGACTATGAGCAATAATAACTCTGGCAAAGTGCTGAGAGTGTAGTTTAGTGATAAGGTTGATTCCTGTTAAGGGAATTCCTATTCTTTTGCATGTGTCCTGAAGCCTTGATATGTTAATTTTATCAAAAGCCTTAGATATATCTTGAAAGAGAATCTAGGCTTCTTTATTATTAACTTTGTAATGTACGATTGTATTATGTAAGATTTGTATAGGAAGATGAGTTGAAGAAGTTTTGGTAGCTACAAAGTTTAAATTTGATAAGAGATTGTGACTTGAAATAATATTATCTAATCAGTTTGTGAATATTTTAGTAAAAACTTTTTTGAAAGGTTTTATTATTGAGATTGATCGAACCTGATTTAGTGTATAGTCTCAGTTTAATTTTTTAGAAATTAGAAAGATGTTAGAAGATATCCAGTCTAAAGAGATTTTCGGTAGTTGAAAGCATTTGTTTAAGAAGAGTTGAAAGATGTTTTGTGCTTTGGGACTAGAGAATTTTATATGTTCATAGCAGATTTCAAGAGGTCTTGCTGCTTTTTAATTAGGTAGGTCAGGGATTAGGTTTTGCCATTCTTGTTCAGATATATCATAAGTGAGATTTTGAAAATGGAATTCAAATTCTAGGTGTGGTTTATATAGTGAGAAGTATTGGATGATAATAGAATAGTTTTAAGAGGATTAGTTTTAAAATACTCAGTGAAGTGATGTTTAATTGCATTGAGAATTTCCTTATGTTCTGTAAGAAGATTATTGTTAAAAGGTAATTTATCAATATGAATATTGTTGTATTTTTTGAGTATTTTTTTATAAAAAAGTTTAGATGTTTCTTTAAATAATTTGTTTCGATCTTCTATTTTTTCTTTGATTTCATCATATATCAATTGTTGATATTGGTAATTAAGTGCAGTTTTAATAAGTTGAAATTCTTCTTTAACTTGGTCTAAAGAGGGTAAAAGTGTCTAAAAAGAGCAGTCTAGATATTTAGTTTAATATTTGAAAAGTAGTGTATTAAAGTTAATTGAGTCCATATGATTTTTAAGAAATTGTATTTCTTTATAGCAGAAATAAAGTGAAGAGTGTTTTGATAAAGGTGAGTCTTGATTTCTTTGATTGTTTTAATTTTTTTAAAAGGAATATGTTTGGTTGAAGCTTTAATTAATGCTTTGTGAATTTAATTTTACATAGTATTAAGTTGATTTTAATTTGCAATTAATAGGATTTTAGATTCTAAGTGTTGAAGATTTTTGGTTGTTTGTTTAGTGTAGTTTTCAAGATTTTCTTTAGTGCAATTTTTCTAAAGAAAGACTTTGCATTTATATTGTTTATGAGGTTTAGGTTTATTAATTATAATAGAGATTTCTAGAGTTATAATATGGTGATCTGATTCGATTATGCCAGAGGTAAGGATTTCTGTATAATCAATATTAGTAATAGATAAGTTGGTCCAAATTTGGTCAATTTGGCTTTGTATATTGTTGCAACTGAAAGTAAAATTATAAGTATTTGGATAGAAAACTCAGAAGATATCTTTAAATTAAAACTAATTAGCTATTAGATAATTTGACTTTTGGGAATTGATGATTTTTTTGAAGGCAATCTGTCAATTCTTGGATTTGGTACACTGTTTAGTCTCTTATAATGATTAATTTGTATTTGTTATTCTGAGTAAGAGAGATTAAATGATCTTGAACTTCTTTGCAAAGTTGTTTTTTCTTATAAGTTGGAAAGTATATTTGAATAAGCCTAATTGACATATTTTTGAAATGAAAATCAATACCTATTATATGTTTATTGAAATTATGAGACTTGGCAATATATTTGAAGATTTTTTGATGAACAAAAATTCTAACTTCAGCTTGATGAGAATTTGTATATGAGCTTCAGAAACTAACATAATTTTGGATTTGATTGTTTAAGAATTTGCCTTCTTTGAGTAATAGAGTGTTTCAGAAAATCCAAAAATTTCAAAATTTTCTTCTTGTAGGAGTTCAGTTAAAGCAAGTTTTTTATTTGCTTGTAAGAGTCTATTAATATTTATTGAACCAATTTTAATTGAAAGAGAAGTATGTTCAGGTGAAGTTAATGATAAGGTAGATAAAAATGATGTAAAAGTGTTTGGATTAGGTAGTTGATCGGATATGGAAAAGGTGGCAGAATTTGTATTAGGTATTTTTTAGTTGAGAGTAAATAGTAAAGGTAGGTGGCCATATGTTTTGTAAAGGGAAGAATCTATTATAATATGATTTGGTAATGTTTGGTCCATATCATTTAAGTAGATATGTGTTTCTGTTTTGTTAGAGTTTATAGATTTTTTTATTGAACTGGAATAAAGATTGTCATGTAAGTATTGAATAAATTTGCCAAGTGTGACTGGTTCCAGTATTTGAGGTAAGTTGTGGCATTTTATAAATTTGTTATAGCATTTGTCTATCTCTGTAGGAGTTGAAGCATTGAAAGTAGAAATAGTATTTGTATTGTCTTCTACAGATTTGCCACTGTTTTAAGCTTGGCTTGCACAGCTGTGAAGGATACTATATCCTGCCCTATATGTTGAGTCTGATTGTCATAATCCTGGTCCTTCACTACAATGGGCTTTACTACCCATCCACTGTTATCATTCTCTTCTAAGTATTGCTCACATATATGGAGAACATCAATATCTTAGAAGCAGTAGCTGCATTAATGTTTATCTGTAGAAGATTTGTTTGACTTATATGTGTATAGTGTTTGTAAGTATATCAGGTAATTGATTGTTTTTGTATTTGTATATGTATTACTACATATTTGTTTAATTGTTAATTATAGTTCCTATTACCACAACTAATGATTTGCCTTTATAAGGTTCCAGTTTCCAACTGGTACTATCGAAGAGATTCTATTTTTCCTATTCAGAACTTTAAGATAAGTTTTCAGTTCTTACATCCAGATTGGATAAGTTCCTAGTCCTTCATTGGTTCCTCATCAGCACCTTTTATTTGACTTATATCAGATTTATATCTGCCTATTGCCACTTAACTAAATATATTTTTTGATGTAACATAGTATGCTATACCAATGCCAGTGCCTAGAGCTACAGAGCCAGAGTGCAGAACAGCGATACCCCCAACTTTACAGGATATGGTTGACCATTATACAGATCATATAACACCAGATATATTTATTTTATTCAAAAATTGTTACTGGTAGGATTCGAACTCTAAACCTGGCCATCTCGGGTGCAACAACTTAACTACTTTACTAAGTTACCACAACCTTTTAATTAATAAATCTAAAGAATACATATTAAATAAATCATAGATACAATAAGCAAGAATCAAAATTCAAAAAATAAATTCACTAATTTTATCAAAACTGCTTGTGTTTTGCTTTTGCTATTTTAACAACTAAATTAATGCATTTCTGTTTACTAAAAAACCTTAAACTCTACTATTCAGTAAGAATTTTATTCTTTTTATACTGATCATAATACAAACTTCAAAATGCATTCATATTTTTATTGGCATGTTGTAATTGGTTTTTTAATTCTTTTAATTCTTTCTCTTAATCATCTAAATATTGCCACATTCACTCAATCTTGCTACAAAGAACTCTATTTTCTATTTCAGCACTTTTCAAAAGCCTTTAGGTTCTCTTAAGCTTATCTGTTAGGTCTGCATAACTAATAGTCTGATTATCTACTTGAATATCAACTTGAGACCATTTATTTTTTAAAAAAGAACCTGAAAGAAATTCATAGAGCTGGTTAGATTATTATAATACACTTGACAAAGTGAATAGGAATCTAAAGAATAATTAGCAAGTTTAAGAAAATAAGAATAAAAAAGTGTGAGTCACTCAGCTACCTTTGGGCTATTTGCATTCCACCATTTGTGATTCTTCATTTTACATAGACTTAATTTAACTCTACTATAAATTCTAACTAAATCTTTAAATATACAACTATGATCTTTTACTCTCTGTTTTTGGTTTTTTGCTACTACAAAAAAATCAGTTAAAACATAGTTTGGTTAACAAGAACACTTATTCTAACTAACAAATGTATAAAAAATCCATGATATTAAGGTCTTATTTACTTTTTTTAAATTGACTTACTGTATAGAATTAATTAGAATAATTGAAAGTAAATGTTTTAAACTAACTACTCATATATTGTTTAATAGAAAATAAATATATAAAATGCTATAAAACTTCAAGAGAATAGAGTGTAAGAAAAAATATGAATAAGCCAATCAAGTTTGTGAATCAGCACATAAATCATCTAGAATCTGATTTTCAAATTTGATATATTTCTTAACTGAAGTATGAAATTAGACTGGTTATAAAATTTAAACTTTATTTTTTTTTATAATACTATGTTCAAATTAGTCTTTTAATTTAGAAAGAATATATTTATTTTATTTTAAATATTTTTGTTAATTATATAAATCAAAGCAATTTAACAATTGAATTATCACTAACTCTTAAACCAATTGAATTATCACTAACTCTTAAAACAATTGTAATAAAATTGCTATAACTAGATATTTCAATAAGAAATTATAGAATTCTGACTATTAAATTATCACTAAACCAAATAACAATTGTAATAAATTTGCTATGTTATTTTAAACAAAATTGTGATAATTTGATATTAAATCAATTACAAATCAAATAACTATATAATAAGATTGAAAAATTGCACTATTTAGTTATAAAATTATTAGGTCATCTTTGCAAAATTAGTACTATATTTTTATAATATAGTTAAATAAAACAACTACAAATTAAAAATTTTATGACTATATAAGTTATATAAGTTTCTGCAAATAACTATTATAATAGAGATTAGAATAAAGCAAATAAAGCTCTAAATATATCTTGATAATATTAATTTTTTAAGTTTATTGGCTTTAACTTTTTTTAAGATATTTAAGCATCTAAATATTTAAATTAGATATTATTGTGAAATTCTATTATACATTTTAAGTTTATTTTACTATAATAATAATAACTATATATTTAATTTAAAAATGTTTGATTATATAAAAAAATATCCAGGTTGTCATATAACTCTTTCCACTAATTCCTAATTTAGGAAAAAACCAAAAATTACAAAACTGAAAATACAACAGAAAGTAATATAGTAAACACTTATTATAGTATTAGAAAAAGCTCATAATATTAGAAGCCATCATTGCTTTATTAGAATACAAAGGAAAATAAACTTCCCGAACAACAAATACAAAATTTCTTGAATTTTTTTAACAAAATTTTCAAAACTCTTGAGAAATTTGTAATTTTGGGAATTTGTTGTTAGCCTAGAAAAACAGAAAATTGTAGCACATGATTACATAATATAAACAAACAACAACAAACAAACTAAACACATTCCCAATTAGGTAATTACTATTTTAACTAGGATTTAACAAAACAACCAATAATATTACAACAAATAAGTGCACGTGAATTATCTAAACAAGAAACAATCTAATCTGGTAAATTAATAGATAAGATTCAAAAATCAGATATTATAGATTACATCAAGGGGCTGGGTGACAGAAATCATAGATATATTAACAGCAAAGTTCTAGATCATGTTCTAACAACATCTACAAAAAGCTTATGCAATATTGAGTATATTGCAAAAGATCTTGCATTAAGTAATCCAGGTCATATTATACCTGATGACTTACTGCTTTATGGTCAAATTCTAAAAGCTCTTTGTCTTGCAGAACTAGGATGGTTAGAAGAAGGTACTACAGACGAATGGCTAACTAACTTAGAATAATAGATCAACATCCAGACTCTATAGAATATATATTTAATATAAGCCAGGAAAAATGTATTCAAGATAAAACAGTAATAAAAGAAATACTTAGAGCCAAGGAAGTAAAAGAAACAAAGCTTTTAATCAGTAAAAAGAGACAGCAAAACAAGGATAGCACAGAGGAAAAACTAATCAAGACTCTGTCTCAAGTTCAAAACTAACAGAAGTTGCTCTAGAAGATGACAAAACAAGTGTTAAAAGAGATAAAAAGCTAAAAGAAGATGCTGAAGTACCAGTAAATGACATGCTGTATGATGTCATAAAAAATATTGAAACCATTAATAAAAAAATACAGAATGTGAAAAAAGAAGATAACAATAATGCAGAAACAATATTCCTGGATACAATCAAACATAGCCAATGGTCATCAAGAAACAGAATTTGTGACAAAAAAAACTCTTTCATGGCAAACATGCCAGCCTATGCATTGCCAGGAGCTTCAAAAGAAAAAAAAGTCAAATATGTTGAGTAGATTGTAGAGAAAAACCACTACATTAAAACAGTAAAAGAAGTTTTCAAAAAAAGTAATAACTGGGTTGGGATTGATTTCGATTGCGAATATAGCAAAGATTAGGCAATGGACAGAATTAGTGAAAAAGAAGGCGACTGGCTTAAACTTATACCAGAAGAGAGCAGTGAACAGAAGGAAATCGCTGAGCAACAATTTAAAGATAACAAAAAGAGGGGAAAAGAATATACAAAGCCAACAAGCCAAATAGAAGCAACTAAAATAGAAGAACCCAATGCAATTAATGATGATTCAAACCAATACAACTACTTTACAATTTGGGATCTGCCAGCAAACATCAACTCAGAAGAAATAAAACATATATGCAAAAACATTAGGAAGGCACAAGTAATTCGGATCAAAAGATCAAAGTTTAAAGCTTTGGCAGTAATTAGGACAGATTGTCTTACAGAGGAGAACATCCCATAGTCATTACTAATCGGAACCCACAAATTAGCAAGAGTAACCAAAGGTAATGAGGACTATAATCAATGTGATTAACAAGGCCAGTTCACAACAAAGTTAAGAGACCTCCCAGCAAATGCATCAGAGGTGTTGCTTTTATGTTGTCTAAAAATCAAAGAAGCAAAGTCTGTGCATATATTATCAAATAGAAATAGTAATTAGAGAAGGTCAGCAACAATTAAATTTGCATTTAAAGAAATAATGAATGCAGCAAAATCAAAACCAATAAGATACAACAATTATCAAATTTTTTGGAATGAAGCAAAAGCAGAAAAGAAAAATTCTAGAGAGGACAAACAAAAGTACAGAAATACTGAAGATCTTAAGATTGACATAAACAAAGAAGAATTTAGAAGTAACATAAAAACTAAGAATACAAAGAGTAAGACAAAGAACAATACTCATATAAGTCAGCCTAATCAAGCAAAAGAAAATAATATTTCAGACCAAATGCAAGAATTACTGCAAAAAATATTATTAAGATTAGATAGACCAGAAACATATCATATTTGTAATAATGCAAATATAAGTAAAGAAGAAATAAATTATTCCTAAAAGGCACCACAGTTGAATTAAAAAACCAGGGTATGGAAGCAAAATCCTCTTTGCTAATAGCAAATATTAACTCAGAAACAAATACAAGACAGCATCTATACCAACTAAATAACAATTTAAAAGCTGAAGAGAAACTACTTAATAGAAATATCAAAAGAACCTTTAGAGATCAAAAAGGGAAAGCTAAAGATATAAATAGAACAAATAATCAACAACATAAAATGGAGAGACAAATGCCAATAAAGAAAATCTATACAAAGGACAAAATTAACTTAAATATAGCAACACACAACATTAATGGTCTCAAAAGAAATAACCAAAAAATGGAGATTTTACAAGAATGGTTAATTGATAACAAAATAGATATAATCGGTATAGCAGAAACAAACATCTAAGGCAAAGAAGAATTTTTATGTTAAAAATCAGGGTGAATATAAGGGCTTTTGGTCAAATGCAAATTTAAACAAAAAAAAAGGTCTGGTGTAGGCATACTCATAAACAAACAATGGGAGAAACATCTAGAAGGAATCGATAGAATAAATGAATATATAATTATAGCCAACTTTATGTTTAAACAAACTGAAATAATAGTTATAATGCTCTATATGCAAATAATTATAATGGGAGACTTTAATAGCATAGTTGATTCAGAATTGGATAGGTCGAAAAGTCCAAAAGCAAAAATGATTAAGCAAGATCCATTACTTAAGTGGCTAACAAAACAAAACTTTAGAGATGCTTACAAATTAGTAAATCCAGAGAAAAAGGAATTCTCATAGTCAGGTAGAGGTCTAGAATCAAGAATCGATCAAATTTGGATTACAGAAGAACTAGCAGATAGACTATTTGATGCAGAAATACAAGAGATGAATGTTTATATGAATAGTGATCACAGTTCAGTAATAGCAAAAATCAATCTAGAACACTTAATTGAACCATATAGTGCAGCAGAAATCAAAAAATTAAAGCAACAAAGAACTATCTTCTTGTAAGATAAAGCAACTAAAGAAGATATAGAAAACTACAAAGTTGAACTAGATTATTAGCTGAGGAAAAAAATTTAATTACAAGAATTAAAATCAATCTCACAAAACTTAGACAGTCAAAACATTGCAGAAGCAGACTTACAAAACAGATTAGATGCTTGGTGGGACATTCTCTGTAACGGAATTCAATCAGCAGCAAAGAAGAAATTACCAAAAAAATGAATAATTAATACATCAGAAAACAAGAAAAAGAAAGTAAAAGAAGCAAAACTATCAAAGATTCTGACTCAACTGGGAAGATGGATCAGTATAGGAAAAATTAATATTAGAGTCAGATTAACAAAAGACAATATAGAAGAACTAAACGAAGAATTGCATTATATCAACCACTAACAAAAAACATATATAGATACAACTCAAAGTAAATGGTCACAAGAGTTGATAAAAGATTTAAAAGGTTGGTAGAAAATATTATATACAAGAAGAACAAGCAAGATTGAGGCTCTATGACAGAAGGAAATAAAAGACTTTACAGAAAAAAGATATCAAATGATTAGAAATGATCAAGGAAAAATAATAAATAGTTTGCTAGACAAACCTTGCAAAAAAATACAAATCAACAAAATAATTGAGGAAATAGCTGGTCAAAGAAAATTGTTTACAGAACCACTAGTGATTTTAGAAAAAACAAAAGACCATTTTCAGAACCAACTAAGAACAAGACAATTTAATCAAGAAATGTTGAAGGAGGGATAGAAAAAAATCTACGAACCCAAGAAGTTAATAGATCCAAATTGGTATAATGAATTGAATCAGAATATCACAAATGAAAAATGGTCAGAAATGCTTGCAGGGCTTAAGAAAAGCACAGCATCTGGCATAACAGGAATTACATATAGGCTCATTCAGACAGCTAGTGAACAAGCACAAGAAATTTTTAAGAAGTTTGCAGAAATATGTATTAAGGCAGGCATTGTACCAAAAAAGTGGAAGATTTCACAAACATATCCAATACCAAAAAGTGAAGAATGGCATTACAACCTAAGTAATGTAAGACTTATTGTACTACAAGAAACATTTAGAAAGTGCACAACCAAGATTCTCACTAAAAGGTTAATGCAAATAATTTGTATAAGAAAGATATTGAAAGGTCTAAACTTTGCAGGCCTGCCAGGCAATTCAACAGAGGAGCCAGTCCATATTATTAATGCTATAATGGAAGATGCAAAAGACAACAACAAGGAATTATGGCTAGTACTACAAGATATGAAGAAGGCATTTGATTCAGTATTCTAGAGGCATTGAAACTAGCAATAAGAAAAATTAAAATTCCTGAAATTACAATTACATTCATATTAAATTTATTTTACAAAAGACAAACCAGAATTATTACATATTGGGGCACAACAGATGCAATCGAAATTAATGATGGAATAGAACAAGGCAAAGTCTTATCTCCACTAATATAGAGAATTTTCTATGATCTACTTCTTGAAAGAATCCAAGATGATCGCAATCTAGGTTACACATTATCAGCATTAGTACCATATAATTATAATCAAGGCTGCTCCAGAAAGACAGAATGGAGACAAGCAGTAGTAGCATTTGCAGACAACACAACATAGATCGCAAATAGCAAAATGCAAATACAGCAAACGATTAAGATCGCAGAAGATTTTTTCAAAATGAATGATATACAAATTAATAGAAAAAAATCGAAATTAATTATTATGAATTCAAGAGA
>CAJVQA010007491.1:0-13786 GCA_910591915.1 Cetraspora pellucida | reverse complement strand
TTATAATATAAAATTAAATACTGCTATAATATAATTCTTATTTTTAAATATTATCAAATAAAATTTTATTTAAATATAGATCATAAGCATATTTTTACTAATTTTCTAAACAAATTTGCCTGAAAAAGCTTACAGATTAAGAGATAATATTTGTCAGTTAGTATCTATTCTTTTTTATATTTATATTTTATATTTTTTTATTTAGCAAACTCTTTCTTATAATATTTAGTTTACTTTTTATAAAATTACTGCATCAAAATAAATTATTTAACAATCTGGCTAACCAACTTGCTTGTTACTATTAAATATTATTTTTATTAATATTTTTAATTAATAATTCTTATAATGTTACTTATACTCTATATATTAACTAATTTTCTATTAAGATTTTTATTTAATGCTTTATTTAAATTATTTGTTAAGCTTATATTATAATATTTTATTGTCTTAATATTGCTTTTAATAATAGTTTACTATTGCATTTAACATTAATTAAAAAATTATATAATAAAAATTAAAAAATCTCTAATTTTATTTATAGCTTCTACTCTTTTATTTTGAAAACTTTTTATATCAAAATTCTTTTGAATAGACTACCTATTTTTTATACTTTTCACAAATATAACTTTTTTATTTTTCATTCATTACCAATATAATTAAAACAGTTTTTTGCTATATTGGATTACTTGTACTTTTATTTAAATAATTTATTACTTAGTTTCTAATTTTCTTAATTTTATTTTAATTATAACTGCTTTTATTATGCTTATTAATTTTGTTTTTGATCTGTATAAAGAAATTTTATACTTAATACTTTTAGACTTTATAAATTTTATATATTACTTACACTAGATGATTTAGTTTTTGCTAATCTTATTTCCAATATTCACAATATCTATATTCTTTACTATATTAATACTTTTTTTATCAAAACACTTATTTTTTAAACTAACAAGTATATAAATAAATTTGATTTTATATTATATTTTATATTCTATATAGTTTTAAATTATATTCTCTTCTAACTTATCTTATAGTTCTTCATTTAGTTAACTTTACCTCCTATTTCAATACTAGAAATTATTAGTAAAATTAATCTTTAAACTATCTAATAAAATAAATATTATACTTTTCTCTTTTATATTATTAATTATACCCAAATCTAGGCAACTCTTAGTTACTTTTATAGGTTTAAGTCACAGATTATATGTTTGAATCTTAATTCTTTATATGTGATTTAAAATCAAGTTTTTTATTATAAAAGATTTACTTGAATTTTACTAAAATTAAAGTTATAATCTTATTTTTAATAATAAAAAAAAAGATCTAATTTTTATATTTTTTATAAATTTAAGTAATATTTTTATTTACCATATTGCATAAATTTTGCAAATTGGAAAAAACAACAAAGTTTTAAACCTTTCTTTTCCAAATACCTAACTCAAACTAACTATAATAGACAAACTAAATACAACTGCCAAACATATACATACTCATGTATATGTAGACTACCTACCAAGTTTACTCAAACTCCAATACATGCCCACCCCTAGGTCACACTATTAGAAAAATCAATATATGGACTATTCTCTAGATCAAATACAATATTTCATTTAACCATATTTTAACTATTCAAATCTAGGTAAGTCTTGACCACTTTAGTAGGTTTAGATCGCAGATAAATATATCTGAGCTTTATTTTTAAATGTAGTTTTCTTCTTTTTGTACTTAAGCTAGTTATATATAGTTAGTAGTTTAATAGTTAGCTCTAACTGCAAGTGTTGGCCTTGGCCATAGCATTTATATAGAATTATTTTTGTACATAGTAACTCTATAAAGTTACTAACTTTAAAAACTACCAATAAAAATATGAGCAAGGCCTCACCTTAACACTAAAAAAAAAAAAAAAATAAGTATAAAGTTTAGAGTGTGGTGACCTAGTGAAGTGAATAGGTTGTCAACCTCCAAGTAGCAGGTCTAAGGTTCAATTTCCTCAGATGATGAATTTTGAAAATTATTTTTGTGTTACAGTAACTGTCTCTTGTTGATCAGTTGGGTTTATGCATCTGTAATCTTAGATATATCAGATCAGAGACCACCTAATTTTGGAAGCTCAGGACATCTATATGAAGTGTAACATTACATATACATAGAGGAATATTAAAGACTAGTGTTACATAAGGTTTTTATACAAATCTGTAATAAAATCACTGGGTATAGAAAACTAAGAAACTGAGGAGATAGAAGCCTACTTGGAAATCCTGAGTAAAGAGGTAGCACAAACCTTCGATGATGCTGTCAGACTAATGGAAGCCTATGAAACACCTTTATATAAACTGTCAAATAAACTGAATGATAAAATGTATAAAGAAGCATATAACTAACTAGGTCACCAGAATTATCAAAGAAAAAGAATACAAAAGTATATCATATTGGGCTATTTGAATTCAAAGTCTGAGGAAGTCCATTGTTGGTTCTGAGTTGTAACTAATAGAGAATAATAATGAAGTTGGAAAGATAGGTACTAGGGTTTAGATAAACTTTATAAGAGTAATAGCAGTTTAATAAGTAACCCTAACTGCAAATATTGGGCTCAACCATAGTATCAAACCAGGTTAGCAATAAAAAGAGAATATAGCTCATTCTGTTAGGTTTGCCTTAAGAATAAAAATAGTTTAAGAACTATAATTCTATGATTAAATGCAAATAGATCTGGATTTGTGATCTAATAAAATTAATACTAGGATCAGATCAGAGTGATTAAATGGAATATCTAAGCAAAGGTGTTAAGTATAACAACTGGTTAGGAACCTTTAAGTGAACTCTTTAAATAGATAATATAGAAAAGTTACACATATAGCCAGTTGTATACTCATCTGATAGTTCAATATAGATTTGTTTATATAAAACATATACTTGATATAAGTTTTAATAAAAAGCTAGGACCAAAGAGGTCACCTTAATACTGAAAAAAAAATAAGTATAAAATTTAAACAGACTAACAAATATAATAAATATTTAGATATTTGATATATAATATATTTATTACTAATTATTATTTTAAAATATAGGTTTTAAAATAAAACAATATAGATAATATATTAGATAATAGATATTGATAAATTACACTACCAGTGTTTAATAATATATTTTGATCAAACCAATTAGATTATTAATTATTCAATGATTAATTGTAAACAAAACTTCTAACTAATCACAAACTATTTATATAATTTTGAATAGTGTTTCTTATGAAACAGTTTGGATTAGGTTACTTATAAGATCAAAACATAAAAAACTCAATTTGATCTGAAAACTTAGACTGAATCCAATTAATATATATTATTTTATTTTGGATCAGGTCTAATTAAAGATTTGAAACTGTTTAGATCAGAAAATTTATAGACATAGATCTGAACTGTTGACAATTTTGTGTCTTCAGTTCAAGTTTGTAAAACTCCAATTCTAAAGAAACTCATAACAAATTTCAAAATCAGGTGTATATAAACAATTAAAGCAAAACTATTTTTTTTATAAAAAAAACAGAAATAACACAAAACTTTCTAAGAAACCACCTTCTGCAGTCTAATTAAAAATAATTTTTATAAAATATTACCAATAGAACCTCTATTGTTCTAACCTTAACCTTCTAACCTAAACTACAAGCTACTTTATTCTTAGTAAAAAATTATAATTTTTATAGATGCATTGTCTAAGTCATTTTAGAGCACTGTTCATAGATTTGTTAGTAGTCATGTGATATTTTTGTGATGCAAATGAATCAAAAAACTCAAAGATGCACTAACAGACCTAGAAAAAAGAACAGGCATTAGTAACTCATTTACAAATAAAAATGTAAGAACAATAAAAAAATAAAACTATACTTTCCGAATTTGTAAGACATACATTTTATAGTTCTCTTAAAAACTCAATGTTGCCTTAACAAACCTAAAAAAAATAAAAAATAAAATAAATAAA
The DNA here is from genome assembly GCA_910591915.1 of Cetraspora pellucida. Lineage (NCBI taxonomy): Eukaryota > Fungi > Glomeromycota > Glomeromycetes > Diversisporales > Gigasporaceae > Cetraspora > Cetraspora pellucida. The sequence continues at coordinate 9,808 of CAJVQA010007491.1, read as the reverse complement.
AAGCATTAGTAGCACAATCCCAAGCTAAATGCAATAACAATATAAAAATGAAACTCTACATTCTGAATTTACAAGATAATGCTTTATAGTTTTCAAAGACATTCTGACAAACAAAAAAAAATAACAAGATTAGTAATGTATTTACAAGCCAAAAAGCAAAAACAATGTAAAATGAAACTATTACTTTTCAAATTCACAAAAACATACATTTTATAGTTTTCAAAAAGATTCAAAAATGCACAATAAAAAAAAAAACAAGTTAGTAACTCATTAATAAGCCAAAAAGCAAGAACAACAGAGAAATAAAACTATATACTCTGAATTCATATCACAATTTTTCAAAAGAGCTCAAAAGTGCCCTACAGCCTAAACAAAAGAATAAATATTAGTAACTTATTTACAAGTAAAAAATGAAACAATGCTTTTAAATTTACAAGATATACACTTTATAGTTTTTAAGAAAGTTTTAAAAATTCTCTAGCAAGCTTAAAAAAAAAAGCATTAGTAATACATTTACAATCCGAAAAGCAAAAATAATAAAGAAATAAAACTATATGCTCTAAATTCACAAAATATAAGCTTCACAATTCTTAGGAAAGCTCAAAAACTCTAAAAAAAGTCTAAAGAAAAAGACCAAGTATTAGCAATGTGTTTACAGCTATAAAATAACAATGAATATCTAAATTATATATTCAAAAAAACTCAAAATCTTTTTTGGTAATGCTTAGTATTAGTAAAAAAGCAAAAACAAAATGATTTAATTTATCAAATGTATATTAAATTAAATTTTACTAACATATAATATTAACATAATGCAAATCAATAAATGAGTTTAACAAAAAATTTAAAAAAATTGTATTTTTATATATAATGCAAAATGTAACAAAATGTGAAATATTAGAGATTGAAACTACCTAAAATTTTATTTGTCATAGAGTAAACTTAATTCAGTTTAGTATTATAAATAAATTTTTTATATGATTAATAGATTTCAATCTCTAGTTACAAAAGCACAACTTACTTAGCAATTTGAACCAAATGACTCAAATCTAATTACTATAAAAATCAAGTTCAGTATAATACAAATTATTTTATTAAATCAAACTCATACAATTTGCTTTGGATTGTTTAAAATAAAAGCTCTTTAACAATTATAGCATTATATTAACTCTCTTTAGAACAAATACATGTATTGTGATCTTTTTTATTACAAATATCACATTTTTTTTCTTTACTTTTACTAGATTTACTAATATTTACATTTACATCTTTTAATATTTTTTGAGGTTTTCTAATCCTATTTCTTTGTTACCTTAATTATGTCTATATATCTGCTTTCTTTTTTGCTTAATATCTGCATTTATATTATTTGATCCTTTGGGCTAACTTTTTATTTTGACACTTATAAGATTACTAATAATAAGTGCAAACTTGGCAATATTATTATTATTTCTAACTTGATTTACAATTTTATTTTTCATTTTTAGCAATAAAGTTTTTATGAAGTTTATAAAGTTTCTTTACTTTACTCATTGCAATGGCTAGATTTAAAGTTTTTTTTATGATACCAAATTCTTCTTCTTATTGTTGTTTTCAAGTTATCTTTTTATAAACCTCAAATATAAAGCTGTGTGTTCTCTAGAGACTCTTCAAGTGTAAAAAATCAACATTGACACAATTATTAGAATCAACAATATCAAATTTCTTATATAACATTGCTAAAACTATTAGCTTAGCAAACAGGTCAGTTTTTGATGCAAACAAACCTGATACCAATGTGTTGGCACAAGTTCAATATAGAATTTAGCATTCAGAAATACAAGCATGATAGTAAAAAAATAACAGTATATAAGACTATGGTTTATTAATATTAGGCATATGCATAGGTGTTCAGTATTATCATATAATACAACAAAATATTTACTCTTCTTACTAATAGAGTAGACATGCCAAAGTTCACAAAGTTTTATTATTTTAAGACCAAAGATTAGCTGATTAAGTTCTATTAAGCAGCATCAAACATATCCTTAAAAAGTATATCTTTTGGTGAATTTGAACTAACCTTAAAAAGAGAAAAACATAAAATTGCTGCAAAATATATAAAAACTAAATGCTTAATACTTGTGATAGCTTATGCTAAGATTTGAAATTTCTATTTAAATCTATAATACAGTATCTACTAAAATATACAAAACCTAAATTCCTAACCTAACTTCTAAACTAACCTTAAACCTAAACTTATAGCCTAACTTCTAAATTCTCAGCATAAACTAATTTAAGCATAAGTTGCTACAATATTTTATACACATCTGTTGTTTATATTTGCAGTCTAAACTAGTTAATTGATACTAATAATGTATGCTTTGGTTTATTTTATAACATTGTAATTTAAGAATTATAGATGTTAGTAATATTAATATAAAATATCAACTTTTTGAAAGTAATAATCATGATAATCTTTATCTTAGCTTGCAGACAGCTTACTAACAGCTTCATTATAACCAATAAACTGGCTTTCTACTAATAACAATCTTTTAACTAAATATGTAAGCTTCAAAAATATAAATTATTATTAACATTGTTTTTAATAATTTTATTGTAAGATTTGACATACTAAGTACTTTGTATTTCTATATTAAATGCACAATGGATAAAACAAAGAGCCTATATTTTCTGACATTGATAAAAATAACATCGCATATAATTGGTAGTATTGGCATATTTATTTAATATTGCAGTTCATCTTTCTTCAAAAATCAATTCTATATAGATATTGCAAATATAACAAAATGCAAAAAAAAATAACACTACTTATCATTACAATATTTGCTAATAAAATAGGTTTCCAAATTTGTTCTGATGTAAAATAGCTAAAATTGATGCTTTGTCATTGGCCAAAAAGTTCTTATTACAGCAATCTTAGTGGAATTAGCATTAATATAAAGCAAACTTAGTGCTAATTTACTCATTATATTAAAAAGGCTAGTAAATAGCTATGCAAAACTGTTTTTAGTTTTATCAAAAAAGAGAATGATGGCAGCAAGATGATAATGATTATGATTGTCTACAAAAACCAAAACACATAAAATCATCGAATAGCAGTTAGTTTTGGCTATTGTATCAAAATGCATAATATTATAAAAGTGAACTCAGAACTTTTGTTAAGATGGTCTTATCAAGCAAAATTCTATAAGATTATTATTCTAACCTTTAAATCAGGTATTAATATGAAAGGCTGGGTTTTCTTGCTTCTGTTTCATTAATTCAAGTTACACAAAACTAGCATTACTCTTAATATAATTTTGGCAATAAATAAATTGTGTATAATTATAGACATTGCAGAAAGAATATAATGTTCAAAATTTTTATATTGTAAAACTTTAATTATTATACTAACTTTTATACTACTTTCTACTAGTAACTTTATATTATTACACATTATTAAAGTAAGCTTTCTATAGTGTGATAAAAGAATATTTATATTTTTTACAAGCTTATAATAATGCTGATCTTCAACCTTAATTATATAAATTAGTTTATTCTTTTTCTGATAATAAGTATTAATGTAAAACTTGCAATTACAAGTATTATGCCCTGTATTATAACTTTTATTAGTATGGGCTTTCTTCCTTAATGCATATAGCCAACTTTTTGTACAAATATAGATATGTCACTGAAATAAATTATTACTTTTATCCTTGTTACTGTAAGTAATTGTAAATGCAAACTTTAGTTCTAATTCATGTAATTTCAATTAACTAATAGAAAAAAAGGCTTTAGTATTCTTATTATAACTAAAGCATCTTAGTAATAATACACAACTTTATATCTAACTATAAAACTACTTACTTATCAACTTCTTTTTAGCTTTTAAATCCTTTCCAACTGCAATTGGATGTAATGGCCTATTTTCAGCTTTAGTTTTATTTTCATATTCAGTACCATCTTCATTCTCTTGAGAAACCTTATTAAGATCTTGTTTATTAAGATAATTAACTACAAATTCATCAAAATTATGAACAACTTAACTAATATTATTGAAATAGTTATAGACAATTGAATGGTCATGGATAACAAAATAGTTGTAAGTGTTAGAATAGCTGTAAATGACAGAATGTTTATAGGTAACAAAATGTTTATAGGCAACAGAATGATTTTAAGCTACAGAAAGGTTATGAACAACAGAAAGATTGTAGGCAACAGAATAGTTAGTGCTATTAAGGTCATATATAAAAGATTCTTTGGCACTACAAAAGTTAATGCATATAAAAGACTTTTCAGTACCATAAAGACTACTACAAACAGAAAACTTTTTAGCACCACAAGGATAACTGTACATATATAATTCTTTGGCATTATAAAGGTCATCACAAGAGGCTGATTTTTGGAAATCTGCAAGGAAAAAATTTATAAAAGAAAATTCTTGACTTATATTCATGTTATTTGTACTATCTTTACTATGCATTATTGTTATTATTACTATTATTTAAAAAATAACAACCTATTATATACTATACATATAATTACAAATCAAAATAATATGTATATTTTTTAAAATTTGTTTAATTGGCCTAGTTTATAACTATCTTAGTATTACTGTCAATTTTTACTTTAGGTCAAAACAAAATATTCTTTTTTCAAAAATTACTTACTTCTCAAAAATTTGCATAATAAATCTATCTTTTGCATTTTAACTAAAAAATTCCTTAAGTGATTTTAATATTACTTTTCTAAATCTAGTCCTATTATAAATGTTAGTGAAAATTTAATAGCAACACTAGTGAAGATCCAAGTTTATTATTTATTTACAAGATGTGATGTTGAACATCATAATATAATTTATATATTTTGTTTTAAATTATTATTATTTTTTTTTTTGGTATTAAGGTAAGGCCTTACTCATATTTTTATTGGTAGTTTAAAAGTTAGTAGCTACATAGAGCTGCTATGTATAGAGTAATTTTCTATATAAATGCTATAGCTAAAACCAACACTTGCAGTTAGGACTAAATCATTAAACTGCTAACTATATAACTATTGCTTTAAATACAAATAGAAGAAAAATTACATTTAAGAATAGAAGCTTAGACATATTTATCTGTAATCTAAATCTACTAGAGTGGTCAAGATTTATCTAGATTTGTAAATTTAAAATATGTTATAAGAAATATTGTATTTGATATAAAAAATAATCCAGATATTGATTTTACAAATAGTGTAGCCAATAGGTAAACAGATATTAGAATTGAAGCATAGTTGATTAGATAGCTCATATATACAAGAATAAGTATAATTTCTGCAATTAGAGTTTCTTCTATTGCTTTGGCTTAATTGAAATTAGAGTCTGCATAAGGCAGTTAAGTTCTTGTTATTGTTTTTAGTTAGCAAAGTTTATATAATATAGTTTCTATATTTGTTCATAAAAAAGTTTATTAACTTTTAGCAGAATAGCAATAATTGTTTATGAGACTAGTTTATATAAAATGTTAAAGCTTTGTACAATATCAATTAAGGATTTAGGAATAAGTTCTTTAAGGATAAAGAGTATGTAGATTTTTTTTATATAGTTTTATATAGCATTTTAAAATTTTTATATAAATTTGAAATATATTACTTATAATAGTTTTTTAAGTTACAACCAATTTTTATTAAAATTTTACAAAATATAAATAAATAATTTATCTATTATAGTCAAATTTTGAGCTATTATTATATTTAAAAAATATATACTTGTATATGTTACAAAGTTTTTCTAAGATAGCTCAAAATTTTCTAAATAGTACAAGTGTACTAAATTTGATTGGTTAATTTATATAACTTTATAAGTTAATTTAATTAATAAATTTTTATACCTAATTTTTAAAAAACTTTATTTTACTGAGTTTTTAATCAAATTTAATAATTTACTATTATTAAAATCAGAAAGACCTGCTTTACAAACTTTTCTTATAAATTAATATGAGTTTACTTAATATAATTTTTTATAAAATTAAATATAAAAAAATTTTCTATTAAGTTTATATATAATTTCAATATAGTATCTTCTACTCTTAAGTATAATATCAAGATAGTGTTAATTTGTTTGAAAAGATATTGAATAGAAGCATAGTAGTTACTAATTTTGTGAATAAGTTCTTTTTGTTAGTTTATAGATAAATTGAGATCTGTATAATTAATGTATTCAGATAGGTTAGTTTGGATAATATTGGAGATAAGTGATGAATTTGAGCATATACATCAATAAATTGAAGAGTTAGCTAGATTACAGTTGAAGCAGTTAGCATTGTAAAATGTATGTAGATAAGTTTTGTAAAAATAAGTGTAGATAGAAAGTTTATTTAATAAGGTTTTAATTTTAAATAATTTAAGTTAGTTAAGTTTAAAGTTAGTAACATTGTATGTTAGTTTTTGGTTATGATTAAAATATAAATAAGTTGATCTTCAATCAATTTGAAAAACCAAGAAGTTCTATTTCATGTTATGTTTTTAAGAAGTTATATTGCTAAGATGTAGGCTTTATAAATATTTTTGATGAAGCTTTTAGTTGGATGTTCAATAAAATGTTAATTCTAAAAAATTATATGATATGAATTGTAGATGCTTGTATAGTTAAAATATAATATAGATAATCAATTATGCTGTTTTACTAATGAGTTTGCTAAATAATTATTAAGAGTGTTATCAGAGTAAGCTTGTATTTTGTGAAAGTTAATCTGGTGGTTATAAGATTTGATAATATTAAGCAGAGTATGCTATATGGGCCATAAGCTAAATTTAAAAAGCTTGTTAAAATTTAAGAAAATAATATATATTTTAGAATATTTAGTAATTATAAACTAAGAATTAGTAAAAATATTAATTGTTGAGTTGTAAGGAGTAATTAAAATAGCTAAAAGAATTAACATTAGTTCAGCTTTGTAAGAGGATGCCCAGAAATAGATTTTAGCTAAAAATTTGTAAATAAGATTATTAACTTCAATATCTATTATATATTGATCTGTACTAATGTTAATTACAGAGCATTAGTATAAGAATTAAATATATTTTGTATTGTATTAGTAAGAGAATATTATTTAAGTATACTTGTGACTTCTTTTTACTTAAAACTTTCTAATATAAGGGAGTTAGAAATGTAAATAGTAGGAGCAGAAGGTAAAGATAATGATTGTTTAATTGCAATTAAATAAATCAGATCAATATAGTTTGCATTAAAGTTAAGTGCATTAGAAAAGACTCTTTTAAGAAATTGGATAGAAATTATTGATGATATATTAATTGTGCAAAAATTTGCAACTTTGTAGAAGTTAAAATAGCAACCTGTACAAGATGAGCATTAAATTGGTAAAAGAGGATAGTAAATAGAGAGTTCTGTATTAATATTTGTTTTTAAGTATATAATAGATATTTAATTGTTATTTTTAAAATTTCTGCAAATTTTGCCAATAATAATAATATTATTATTGTATATAAGTAACCAGAATTTAAGTCTTTTGAAAATGTGTTAGAAGTTGTAGTTAAAAGGATTGTGTTCAGTTTGTTGGTATTGTAAAAGTAGTATTTTGAAACTGTTATTAGTGATTACAGTATTTTCTAAACATATAAACCAAGATGGTTTATGTTCTTTAGGTAGCTATACTAAGTAAGATAAGAGATAATTTTATTAAAATAGGGTAGTATTATCTGCAATGCAGAGTTGCTCAAGATATAAGATATTAAGTTTTCTAAATTGTTTTTTAAAAGTAGTATATTGAGGATAAGAGAATACAATTGGTTCTAATAATTAAAGATTGTATTGTATAGTATTAGCCAGGATACACTATTATTAGCTGTTATAGACATGTTAATATGTATAATAAGTTGGATAATTTTGAAGTTTAAAGTATATCTATTAGGTCCATTAATGTTAAGTTGAGAATGTTGAAATATATTTGTAGTTAACCAGAAATTATTTTGTAATTGTTGTAGTCAAATACATATAGAAGTTTCTAGTAAATAAGGGTTGTTAATTTGTAAAATGAAGTTAAATATATGATGTTGAAGTTAAATATTCCAGATATTGTATATATTATATAAAAATAGATTAAGCATAGTGCTGTCTAGAATGGAGTGAGCTAGATGAGAATTATATTTAGCTACAGTTAGATATTTAGCTAAAATTCTTTGCATACAGAATAAAGAAGGATTATATTATATATTTAGTATTTTAGTATAGAAATAATAACTATATTAATAATATCTATTATTTGTTTATCTGTAATTTTTTTGGTACTAGCAATGTTTGTAAGTTGAAATGTTTTTTTTTGAATTTGTTTGATTTGTACAGTTTGTTTGTTATTAAATATAAACTAACAGCTAAGGAATTTAAAAGTTTGATTAACTGAAATAGATGTAAATGTAGAATTAAAAAATTAAATAGTAGTTTAGAGTTAATTATATATAAAGATAGATTTGGAAAAGTTAATTTAAATATTGGCCATTTGATAAAAGGATGTTGCAGTTTGAAGTGTTTGTTCAAGTTCTAATTTAAATTGAGATATCTAAAGTATATCATCTATATAGGCTAAAACAGAGATAGATGTATTGAGACTTTGGGTTTTGAGTAGGGAAAAGCTGGTTAACTATGTTGTAGATATTGTATAACCTTTGTACTGTAATGTGACTTTGTAAATAAGTAGATTATAGTATATTTACCAGAAGAGAGAAGTAATAGTTTCATCTTGGTTTATTCTATTTTTTACTGAGTAAAAATCAGTAAAACCAAAGTTGGTAATTACTCTGTTTTAATAGTTTGTAAGTATATTAATAAGTATATTAATTAGTTTGGATAGCATATTGATATAGTTAAGAGCTTTTACAAATAAGTTCAAGTTAACTGAGTTATAAGCTTTGCTCATATACTAATATATAAACCAAAATTCTTTGGAATTGCAGCATGCATCTTTGATAATATTGTTAAATATATAAATAAAAATAGCAGTACTATTTCCTAGAAGAGCAATATAGTTGTATGGTAAAAGTATTTTGAATTTTGTAAAAGTATAGTTTAAACAATTTGTGAGCAATTTGGTATATATTTTTTTAGTATGCTCAAAAAGACTAATAGGTCTGGTATTGGTAAGGTTACTATCAAAATTTAGTTTTTTAAAGATTGCTCTTTTTTCATTGTTTAGATATATAGTTTATAGAAATTCATTTATTAAATAAAGCAGTAATTGCTTGAAGAAATAGTGAGCCTGCATGTTTAAGCATTTTATAGCTAATGCCTAAAGGGCTATAGGCTTTATTGTTTGGAAGCTAAGCTAGTATTAAATTGACTTTGTCTATAATAAATTTAAAAAGAATGTTATTATACTATTCAGAATTAATGTCTGGTTTAGAGTTATATTTATTTTGTCAGTCAGATTCATATATTTGTTAATTAATATGTCAATATGATGTCTATTGATCAAAGTATTATTAAATGTAAAGTTTGATATTAGGTGCATTAGTAATAAGATCATTGTCTATCCTGATATTATCAAATTTACAGAATTATTATATTAATTGCAAATGTTATTAATTATAAATATAGGTTTTGATTATAGTTTATTATATCTTTTAAAATATTGTTGTTAATTTGTTGTTTAATTTTCTTAATGTTTTTTATTTTTTTTTTTTTTTGGAGTTAAGGTGAGGTCATGTCTCAGGTCTGTTTATTCGAACATATTGTTACAGTTTTTACAACTTTTTACATTATACATTATTTATTACTATATGTCTAATTAAGAGATGAGACTCAGACTAATTTATCTGTGACCTAAACCTACCA
>CAJVQA010007490.1:0-13786 GCA_910591915.1 Cetraspora pellucida | reverse complement strand
CAGATTTTTTGTCTCGAAATTACTATAATTTGTCTCAAATTTACTATGAGACAGTACTATGAGACAAGCTTATGTGATAGATCACTAAATAACTATTACTGTGCCTCATATGTAGATCATTTACTATATGTATAGATGTACTCAATTTTACTTATACAGTTTATTATATGATATATATACTAAACCAATGGTAATACTAAAAATAAATAAATAATTCTAGTATAATAATTAAGTTGTTATCTTTTAAACAATAAGTTCAAAATTCAAATCTTATTAGTAACAGAATTTTGAAAAATAATTCTATTCTGACAATATAAACAAAATATTAAAAATTATAATTCTATAATTTTAATTATATTAAGACTAACTTTAAGAATATACAATATTATATAAATAAATCTAAAAAGGATATACTTTATAAAAAATTCTGTTTGGAAATTCTAAATAAAAAAAAGTATAATCTTTAATAGTATTATCTATGAAAATCTTGATTTAAAAAATGAAAGATAACTTATACAAACAAGAACTTCTAGACAAAAAAAGTTCACCAATCTGACTATTAGTTGATCTGAACATAAAATTACATTATGCAAAGCTTATTGAATTGGTAGTATAGAAGAACTTGCAAGGTACTGATAAGATTATAAAAGTAAATACTAAAGTTGTATAAAATTTATAAGAGTATAATAGTTCAATAATTAACTCTGATTATAAGTGTTGACTCAATTATAATAAGTTCAGATTAACTGTAAATAAGAATACAAAAAACTTTAAAAGGTTTATCTCAAGGATTAATTAGTTCTAAGATTGAGATAAGAATCCAAAATAATTTAGTAAAGTTAATACAAATTATAGATTCAAAAAGTTTAAATAAAATATCTAAACAGAAATGAAAGATATAACAACTGGTAAGAACCCTTAGGCAAACTTCTTAAATACAAAAATAGGTAATATAAAAAAGTTACACATATAACCAGTTGTACACTCTTTCTGTAGTAGTTCTTATAGAACTATATTACTCAAAAAATGTTAATAAAGTCAAAAGACCAAAGAGATTATCTTAATAACAAAAAAAAAATTTTAAAATTTGGTTTTGTTTATTAAAAAAATAACCTAAATCTTTAGAAAGAAAACCTGAAACTTAGACTAAAAAAGAAATCCGAAACTTATTAGACCTACTTATAATAATATAATATTCAATTTTAATATAACTATATATATCTAGTGAAACCTTTCTAAGTACACGCACTAAAATAATTCTCAAATGCATAGTATAGCTTAGTTCCAACTAATAGGAACTCTATATATTTTGCCTTCTATAAATGCATATTTTATTTTTTTTTTACTAGAGAGGATGCGCTTAAAAAAGTTTCACTGTATATATATATAAACTTAATAATAATTTCAATTACTACATTAAAATTAATAAAATAATACCAAACCCACTTATTAAATAAATAACCTAAAACCCATCTTGACTACACTAAATGTAATTAATAAGCTAGTCTTTAAAAAGTTAAAAAAAAACTTTATAAATTATTGAAATCTAAGTCTTTATTACTTTGTTAATGCGATTTTCTTTCTGAATAGCTGTACTACATCCCGTGAGTGCGGTTTCCTTTTAAGAAACCCTTGAAATAAACGACTAAAAGTAGGCTACCGTTGTAATTTACTATTAAAAAATTTTAAGTGTGACAAATCGTGTGACTGCTAAGTAATTTCCTATTTAACGTATTATATATAGATGTTGTGCCTCAAATTGATTTTTTGCCTTAGGTGATAACTGAGGCACCTTAGGTGTTGATTGTTTGGCCGGCATTAACTGATCGACATCGATTGGCCTAAACTATAATCTAACTCTTACCCTAACTCTAACTCTAATTTAGGCCGATCGACATCTGAGGCAAGTTAATATTTAAAAATCGACCTAGCCATTTTCTAAACATTGGGCTTATTTAGTCACTAAAATAATCATTCGAAACAAATCTGGCGTTAAATACCATTACCCTAACCTAATTTAATAAGGGAAGGACGAAAAACGTAAATTTGAATGATTAGATTAGATGGTACGTGGGTGATACACATTATAAATAAGATGGAGTAATAACCCATTATTCACAAAAAAAAAAAAAAACATTTTTTTAAACTAATCACGCGCTAAATGCTGTAGAATATGCAACACTATTGTACAATGATATATAAGTTTATTCTGTAACTGGTACAGCGTTGATGACGTATTTTTAAATTTTTTAAAAGTTGATTATGTTGGTCCACTATTTTCTAACGTTCTTTCTAACGTTAAGTTTAACGAAATATGTCCGAACAAGACGTAAAGCCAACGTCCATTAATGAAGCAAGTTCAGAAAAGACACCAGTAGCTCAAGAACAAGTTATTCCTAATAATACAGATGGAACTACCCCGACTCAAGATAAAGCTCAACGAATTCAAATTGAATTGCCAAAGAGACAAAGTATAGAAAATTATGGTGAAAATAAAGATAACGAAGGTATTCTTTTAGTTGTAAAGAGATTCTCGTTAGAGCACAGAGAGTTTACGCGTTAGTTTTTTAATTGTAAATCCAGAGTCAACACAGTATGAGCCGCAGAAATCCGAGTACGATATTGAGTCCAATAAAGTTACAAAGGATTTAGAATTAGAACATTTTGAGACGCGCAGTATTGAAGAACCTACAGAACCATGGAAGCATGAAGGACCTTGGTACACAGACATTACGAAGAGGAGATGGTTCATTTCTATTGCTATTGGATTATTGATTGTTATAATTATCATTGTCGGTGAGTGTAAAAGGTAGACTTTGATCGAATTGGTATTCAACGTTGGTTTAATCAACAAAATTGTTTTCACTTTACAGTACCAGTGACTGTAACGCATGCAACCGGTTGAAACAATAGGTAGTTATCTATATATATAATTTGAAAACAAAAAGATTCTAAATTACTATTGAAATTGTATTCTAATGGTTGTAATATATGGATGATTTTCGCGATTTGACCGACAGTTTGCGTTCTTTATGACTGTATAAATGGAGGCTTAGAGTGTTGATTTACAAAAAATTAGAACATTACGATAATATTAATATTTATTATCATATGATTAATTAAATATAAGTGGTTGCTATTAAATACATAATCTGTCAGGTTTGAAATACCTTATCGTTATATCATGTCCGGTATCGTGTATCCAAAAACACGAACCTGAAAACCTTACAATCTCGAAATAAGGCAATCCTGTTTGCTTTGATTAATAATAGTTTTTAAAAGGAAATAATCTATCAAGAGGATCTTCCAGTAAATACGTATTGTACGTACTTGGGATTAAAAATTACTATAAACAAGTTCAGAGACTCGAAGCTGTTTGAGCCAGTTTAATAATCAGCCTTTAAATAACAATATTCTGCAAGTATATTAATACTAATACATACATTATAAATTCGAGTTTATTTGCGTAATAAATATAGTGATATATCATATATCGATATCGACATATAGTGATAAAGAATAGTTTTTTATTTTTGATATTTTGAATCCATTTTAATATTATCAAATATTATATACTAATGTTTTTATCTAACTTTTTAAATATCTGATACAGTATATGTACGTAGTATTTTTATTAATTGCATATCCGAATAATTTGCATATGGAACACTTTCTGAAATTATCGTGCTATTAGAAATTCATCACTGTAATAGTTACTCATATCTAATTCGTTATAATTTTGTGTAATACTTATGTAGTATTAATGATATTAATGATTTGTGAGTAGATTGTAACTCAAAAATGAACTTAGATTAGATGTAATAGAAATATAATCTGGAAAATATGATTTATTTTCTTTTCGTTATTATATATCTTTATATATATATATATAAAAAAAAGGTTGAGACGGGTCAACCTTGAATTGCTCAAGTCCGGAATGATAACATCATAATGCATGTTTGACTTACTTCGTCTTGCAGCCTTTGGTCAAAATATTTAGCCGTACCGAATTCTTGGGACACCGTGTGAACTCGTTCTAAGTTTGGAAATAAAGTTACGATAAAAGTATTTTGTAAATTACGTACAGTAAGGAATTTAATTTAAAGATATCAGATTAGGTTTTGGCCAATAAGCTTATAGGCATTCTTGTATAATTTCATTTTGTATTTATGCTACATGATAACAATAATTATTTAACTAATTTGACTAATCTCCGTGAAGGCTCATCGGGTTTATCGGAGATTTAAAATTTGATTATCAATTAGCATTGATAAAGTATAAAAACGAAAATATTCCCAAGTTCGCCCCATTTTTAGCTTTAAATCCATTCCCAACTCTTTCTTATTCACATTTCTTACTGTAACATAAAAAATTGCATTTTATTACATTTTATTATATTTTATCAAATTGCCATGTATCATGATCATACTGATCATTCGGTAGAAACTATCCGTCGAGATAGTCAAGTGTTGGGCCACCTTCCAAAATTAATGGTGGTTAATCGTGGGGTAAATTTAGATGTTCTACCTTTTTTTTCTTTATCTTTATAACCAGATTTATTAATTTTTTTCAAACTCTTAGGAAATAGCTATTCGTATTTTTCGAACCGCTCATGAACTTTCAATGAAAACTGTCGCTATTTTCAGTCATGAAGATCGTTTGTCAACGCACCGTTATAAAGCTGATGAAGCCTATCAAATAGGTGATCCTAGTCAACATACTCCTGTCGGTGCTTATCTTGCTCAAGATGAAATCATTCGTATCGCAAAATCAAAAGGTGTATCGATGATTCATCCGGGTTACGGTTTTCTTTCGGAAAATGCTAGCTTTGCACGAAAAGTTGAAGAGGCTGGAATCGCTTATGTTGGCCCTACTCCTGACATTATTGAAAAATTGGGTGACAAAACGAAAGCAAGAGAAATTGGTATATATATATATATAGATAGATACAATTGACTCTGAATATAACGAACTTTTTTAAAGAATTATATTATAAAAACATAGTAATTATTTTATAAAAACTTTGAGATTTTTTTTACTATAAAGACCACCAGTTCGCTATAAAGAGAGTTTATTGTATATCTACTTTTATTTGTTTTATTTATATTTATTTTATTTATTATTATTAACTTTTTATTCGTATTTTATTACCCATCATTCTTGCAATTTTTTGTGTTTAAGCTATCGAATGCGGTATCCCTGTAGTTCCAGGTACTCCTGGTCCGGTTTCAACATTTGATCAGGCTAAAGATTTTATAGAGGAATATGGTTTTCCAATTATTATTAAGGCGGCAATGGGTGGTGGCGGGCGTGGAATGAGAGTGGTTCGTGAATTAGAAAATTTTGAAGATTTGTTTAACCGTGCAAAGTCTGAAGCTTTGGCTGCTTTTGGTGATGGAACCGTTTTCTTGGAACGTTTTTTGGAGAGACCAAAACATATTGAAGTTCAATTGCTAGCTGATAAAGAAGGCAATGTAATTCATTTATTTGAACGTGATTGTTCTGTACAAAGACGTCATCAAAAAGTGGTTGAAGTCGCTCCTGCAATTAATTTAAAGGTTCTTTTATTCTCTTTTTTTTGTCTTAATTATGGAACCTGCAATTAATTTAAAGGTTCTTTTATTTATTTATTTCATTTATTTTTTATATTAACTATATGCTATTAGAGTTCTGTGCGTGATGCCATTCTCAATGATGCTGTAAAACTCGCAAAGCATGTGCACTATCGGAATGCTGGTACTGCTGAGTTTTTAGTTGACCAGCAGGACAGATATTATTTCATTGAAATAAATCCTCGAATTCAAGTTGAGCACACAATTACAGGTTAGCTTTATATTTTGAATAAATGAATCTTCAATTATATTTTCCTTATTTGAATATTCACTTATATTTCCTTTATTTGTCTTGATCTAGAGGAGATCACTGGTATTGATATAGTCGCAGCTCAAATTCAAATTGCTGGTGGTGCTCTTCTCGCTCACCAAAATCTTATACAAGATCGTATACAAGTTCTTGGTCATGCTATTCAGTGCCGTGTAACCACTGAAGATCCTGCTCAAAATTTCCAGCCAGATACTGGAAAAATTGAAGTTTACAGATCAGCTGGTGGCAATGGTGTTCGATTAGATGGTGGTGCTGGTTACGCTGGTGCCATAATTACTCCACATTATGATTCTTTATTAGTAAAGGTTACTTGTTGGGGAAAAACTTATGAAATTGCCAGACGAAAAATTCTTCGTTCTTTAACCGAATTTAGAATTCGTGGTGTAAAAACAAACATCCCATTTTTACAACGTTTATTAATTCATAGCGCTTTTGCAAATGGTGAAGCGTGGACAACTTTCATCGATGATACTCCTGATCTTTTTAGATTGGTAGAAAGTAAGAATCGTGCTCAAAAAATTTTGAAATATTTGGGTGATGTTGTTGTTAATGGAAGCAGCATTAAAGGTCAAATTGTAAGTTTAATCATTTTTTAATTTTATTTAGTTATCTTTTTATTCGTATTATTATCGTACTCATCTTTTTATGTATTATTCTTATATAGGGTGAACCTTCATTTAAGCAACCATTATATCTTCCAACCATCCGCTCTCAAGATGGTCCTGAGCCTGTCGATCTAAGCAGTCCTCCTGAACGTGGTTGGAGACACATAATTCAAGAACAAGGACCTGAAGCATTCGCTAAGGCTGTTCGCGAATATAAAGGCGTATTAATCATGGACACAACATGGAGAGATGCTCATCAGAGTTTGTTGGCAACTAGAGTCAGAACTATCGGTAATTAATCTCTTTTTATAATTTTATTTTTTATCCGATTTTTTATCCGTTTGTTTATGATATAACTTTTTTTCTTTTTTAGATCTCTTGAATATTGCTCCTCAAACAGCTCACGCACTTGCAAATGCTTATTCTCTTGAAATGTGGGGTGGTGCGACTTTTGACGTATCTATGAGATTTTTATATGAGGATCCTTGGGACCGTTTAGTAAGTTTTTATATTTGAACACAAAGCAATGTGTAATACTTTAAACTTATAGTTCTTTTAACTACATAAATTCTAGATGAAATTACGCAAGCTAGTTCCAAACATTCCTTTCCAAATGTTACTTCGTGGTGCAAATGCTGTGGGTTATACTTCATATCCGGATAATGTTATATATGATTTTTGTAAAAAGGCAAAGGAACATGGCGTGGACATTTTCCGTATCTTTGATTCTCTCAATTATCTTGAAAATATGAAATTAGGCATTGATGCTGTTAGAAAAGCTGGTGGTGTAATAGAAGCTGCAATTTGTTATACGGGTGATGTCTCTGATCCAAATAAGACAAAATATAATATAGATTATTATTTAAATTTCACCCAAGAATTAGTTAATGAAGGAATTCATGTACTTGGTATTAAGGACATGGCTGGTTTATTGAAACCAGAAGCTGCAGAAATTTTGATCGGTAGCATAAGGAAAAGATGGCCTGATTTACCAATCCATGTTCATACTCATGATACAGCAGGAACTGGTGTTGCCAGTATGTTGGCTGCTGCTAAAGCAGGTGCTGATGTAGTTGACTTGGCCATTGATAGTAAGTATAATATCTTATAGCATATTATAGTATCTTAATTATTCTTTTTAATTAAACTTTATTCCATCTATTTAAGGTATGTCCGGTTTAACTTCTCAACCATCTATGGGTGCCTTCGTTTCTGCACTCGAGCATTCTGAACTTGGTACGGGTATTAGATTGGAAGATGTGCATGCTTTGAATGAATATTGGGAACAAGCACGTAAATTATATAGTTGCTTCGAGTCTGGAGTTCTAAGTGGTGATTCTTCAGTGTATGAACATGAAATGCCTGGTGGTCAATACACAAATTTAATGTTCCAGGCTTCACAGTTAGGCCTTGGTAAACAATGGAAAGAAATCAAGAAAGCTTATGCTGAAGCCAATTATTTATGTGGCGATATTATTAAAGTGACGCCTAGTTCAAAAGTTGTAGGAGATCTTGCTCAATTTATGGTCACTAATAAATGGTCTTATAACGATGTAAGGTTTACAATCTTTTTTTTTTTAATCTGCTCAAAATTATCCAAAATACTTAAAACCTTTCATCCAATAGGTCATTGAAAAGGCAAAAAATAATACATCATTCCCAGTTTCAATTGTAGAGTTTTTCCAAGGTTATTTAGGACAACCATATGGTGGATTTCCAGAACCACTTCGCTCAAATGTAATTAATTTTATTTATACTTATTATAAATTTGTAAGCATTTATTTACTTACCATTTTTTTATTTATTTATTTTTTTTATTTGGTAAATTATGAATTAGATTATCCGTGATCTTCCGCGAATTGATGGACGACCCGGTACAACACTGAAATCTAAGGATCTTGATGAACTTAAAAAAGAGTTGATAGCTAAATATGGTCGGTCCATTCGTGATATTGACGTATCCTCAGCAGCAATATATCCAAAAGTGTTTGCAGAATATCGTGAACAGCTTGAAAAATTTGGTGATGTCTCAGTAATCCCAACAAGATATTTTTTGTGCAAGCCTGAGATTGGTGAAGAATTTTGCATAAATCTCGAAGAAGGTGTTACTCTAATTATAAAGTTTTTGGCTATCGGACCTCTAAGTACTACTACTGGAAAACGAGAAGTATTCTTTGATTTAAATGGTGAAACTAGAGCCGTCGGTATAGAGGATAGAAGTGCCGGTAATCTAAAAAAAATTTTTTTGTGATAAATTATTATTATTATTGCTATTATTTAAAATATCCTTCATTTAATATCAGCTGTTGAACATGTTCATCGCAAGAAGGCTGATACAGGAAATCCTGGTGAAGTTGGAGCACCAATGTCTGGAGTAGTGATTGAAATAAGAGTACATGGTATGTTTAAAATGGTATGTTTTTACAAGCGATCTTATTGCTAAAAATTTTTTATTTATACAGAAGGATCTGAGGTTAAAGCTGGGGACCCAATATGTGTTCTTTCAGCAATGAAGATGGAAACAATAGTTTCATCACCTGTTTCTGGAAAAATTGACCATATAGAGGTTAAAGAAAGTGATTCATTATCAGCAGGAGATTTAATAGTTAAAATAATTAAGTAAACAAATATGGGGGGTTTTTTTTGTTTATTTTGAAAGGTTATTGTAATTTATATTACTTTTTATTATATATATTTAATTTATTTTGTATAATTTAAACATTTTTAAATAATAAAAATTATTATTTATCTTAAAAAAAAATAATTATATATATATTATTTTTATTTTTTATTTGTTTTTTTAAAAACAAGTATAGTTGAATCTTAATATGATTATTTTTGATATTTTTTGTTATCGTTACTTAAATGACGGAACATATCGATTATGAACTACTTGGTTATCACGGGACATCTTTAGGACTAAACTCATCCAAAGTACCTATGCACATTGGTACTTTTAGGATTATTTTATCTTTAACAAAAAATTTGCTAGTTTTTTGTCTTATACACAGTTAACCTAGCTTTATATAACATACTATATATAATCAGATTAACGCTTTTAGTTACAGATATTCTGTTAAATCATTACATTACATTATTTTTATAAAGTTCATTCAAACTTTGGTATTTATCTTTCTAATACTTTTTTATTATTTCGTACTAAGTTTTTTTATTTAGAATCGATAAGACTTTTCAAACTATCAATTTATATGATTTGGTAGACTTGTAGTTAGATATTTGATATTTTTTTGTATCTTTTTACTTTGACAAATTTTGATAACCTAATTGGTTATATGTTCTTTTATATATACTTGTTAATTAGTTTATTCATTAATTCTTTTAGAAAATGTTTATAGTTTCTATTAGTTTAATAGTATTGTCAAAAGTTTATATTATTTTTTTATTCAAAAATTTCTAAGTGGGTTTTTGTTTGTTCAGTTTTTCAGTTTTTTAATACAAAGCATAATATTATATAAACATAAAAAAATACTTACTAATGTTGCAAAAAACTTTAATACAAATCTATAATAAGGTTACCAAGTATAAATAACTTAAACTTTTATTCAAAATGATGTAATTTAAAATTACAAATACATTAATTCAACTATTTATTAAAAGACAGTCTATTATAACAAATATAATTTTTAAATTTTATTATAAATAGAATTTGAATACTAAATTTGTTACTTAAAGATTGACAATTTATTTACTATATTAAGTTAGGGAATTACTATTTGCACCATGGATTTTTGCTATTCGCACCATGGTAACTAACATTATGAAAATTCACTTACCCTAACTCTAACTAATTCTGGTCATGATCTACATACTATGGTGCGAATAGCAAAAATCTATGGTGCGAATAGCAGTTCTCTTAAGTTATTATTTTTTTAAATAAAATTTTATTAAAAAATTTTATTTAATATAAATAAATATTTTTGTAATAATTTATTTTATATAATAACTTTAGATAAGTTAATAGTAATTAAATTTTAGATTGTTTAAATTTTTAGTTATTTTTATAAGTTGTACTAATTAAATTATTACAAATAAGTATATAACAAACTGTTGCAATTAGATTTGTTTTTTTTTATTTAATTTTAAATTTTAAATTTATTAAAAATAGGTTAGATTTAGAAAATAAATACCAATATAAAAAAATTAAGCAGACAAAAATCTCCGATAAGAAGTATTACCAATCAGGCTACTAAAAGTCTTAAACTAGTGAAAAAGAATATCAAGCTGAACTTGATATACCAGAGACATGTTATAGTTCTATTAGACTATCTGAATTAAAAGTCAAATATCAAAGCAGAAGTATACTATAAGTACTAGAAATATATTATAAAGTTGATACTAGAGTCTAAATAAACTTTACAAAAACAAGTCTATTAATTTTTTATAAAAATATATAAACTAGTTAACAAAAAAGCTTTTGAAGTCTTACAATTAGATAACGTATTCTGAAATATATAACAGCTTAACAAACATATAGAAAGAAAGATCTAAATTAAATTAAACAGTACTTAGATATATAAAAACTTGTGTACTATTTGTCAGATATAATATAAAAATCAGAGTATTTAATGAAATAATCTTCTAACAAATTACAAGTATAACAACTAGTGTAGAACTTGCAAGTAAACTACTTAAATAAGTAATTAAAAGTTGCATATGTGTCTAGTTGTATACTTATCTTATACAAGTTATGCAATTATAAATAAAACACAATAAAAATAATAGTTACTAATAACAGTCTTACCAAAAAAAAATTTATTAAAAATATTATTTTAAAGTATAATAACTTGAATAATTAATAAATTATTAATCTTTAAGTATTAGGTTTAGTATGTAAATTTAAACTATATTAAAATTTAGAAATTATATCTATTTAATTATAAGTTTATTAAATTTTTTTTTTTTTAATATATAAGCAATTATACTAGTACTTTATTAAGCTTTTAGAATTACATTTGTAACTACATAAATATCTCTAATATCTAAGTCTAGCATCACCTGGCTATCTTGTTAGTACCTAAGTGCAACTTGTCACATTACTTTGAGCAAAAGTAAGCTGCTTGTCTACTACTTAAAGTCTATAATAGAAAGGTCTTTTCTCTTTCATAACAAGCCCCAACATTGTTTTCATTACTTCCTTCTCAATTTGCTTTTCTCTTTTTCTTATTTCTTCTTTTTTTTCTTCTATTTTTTCTTGATTTGCCTTTTCTTGTTTTCTTGGTTCCTTTAGCTTTTCACATTTTTTTCTTTTAATTTTACCTGTTATTCCAAATTTTTCCTCTTATTCAATAATTTTTTTACAACATATTCTTCATACTTGTTCATAAAATATATTTCAGGCTGTTATTGCTACTGCATTTGCAAATTACTGTCTTAATTTTGAATTTAAGAGCTGTGCCAGTTTGTCTTACATTTTTTTTGGAATTAGACCTTTTATTAGTGCTTCTCTTATCTTGATTTCTTTCATTTCTGTTTTTCCAAAGAGTGCTATATATAACACATATAAGAGAATCTAGGTTTTTTCTTTTTTTTTAATTTCTTCTATGCTGTTGCAATAGTCACTTTTTGGATTCTTTTTCAGAAATTTTTTGTCTCTTACATGCTGCCAAGTATGCTTGTATTTCTTTTACTTTATCTTGACATACTTTGCATTTCACTGTTGTATATATATCTGGTCTTCTTTTGTTGAGTTTTTTCAGAGTTAAAAGCTTATCTATTATGTATTTAATAAAGGCACTTTTTCTGGAACTGCTTCTTCTTGTTATGCAATATATTCTCTTGGTTATCTTTAGTCTTTTCCAAAAATAAGTCCAATTATAAATTGTGGTTTTTGCTTCTGGCTCTAAATCTTTAACTGCTCTTGTTTTTTTTTATTCTGCTCTTATTCTTATATTCACTACTAGTTTGCAAAGCAGTTTGGCTGATATGTTAGTCTGTTTGTTTTCTCACTCTAAGCAGTACTCTATCTCTTTACAACTAACTTTTTCAGCTTGTATAATTTTCCTACTCATCATTTCTTCTTTTGCTAAACTATCAGTTTTATCATTTTATCTATCTTTATTATAACTTTTAACTTTAACTAAATCTATCTGAATGTTTTTTATTTTGATAAGGTCTTTAATCTTCATTATCTATATTGCATTCTTCTTTTTAATAATCTTGTTTCTGTCAGCTTGTTCTAGACTCCTACTAATGTTTTTTATTGCAGCATTACTATCAGTATATATCTCAATTTGTTTCTTTTTTGATATTATTAAGATTGCTGTCCAAATTGCTACCAACTCTGCTATCATTAATGTTTGCCATCTTTCAAGTCCAAGTGTTAATTCTTTTTCTAGCCATTCTTGTATTTCATTTGTTTAGACCTATTCTATACTTATATTGTTCTTAACCATTAGCTCTTTACTATCTTTCCTATTAATTGCATTATTAGTACATATTGTATATTTGTTCTTGTTTCTCATAATATTTTTGTTAGAACTTTTATTATTTCTTGGCTGATATTTTTTTCTAATTTTTGTTATTTAATAATTTCTATCTTTAGTTTTTCTATTATTATAAGACCTCTTAATTTGCATTCACTTATTTTTGATCTGCTTATTTCTGTCTTGATTGTTATTTGGTCTACCATTATTTTGATTTGATTGCTACCCTTACTTATTAATTTATCTGAAATTACATGAATGTTTTTACTTAATCTTGTCTATTGCTGGCAACTGTTTTTTATTTGTTCTTCTTTTCTTATACATCTTTCACATCTTTTGATCTCAGTTGCTACTTTGTTTTCTTTGCATTTCATTTGCCAGTATTCGATTAAAACTTTTTCTTTTTTCTTTATAACTACTTTTTCAAATTGTCTGTAATCTTATATACCATATACTATTCATTCTTTTCTTCTTTTATCTTCTGATATTTGCTTCTATTTGACTTGCATTGCCTAGATATTTTGTTTATCAGTCTTAAAGTATCTTTGCACTATTCTGCTTTTTGGGCTATTAAGCACTTTTGATTCAATTGCCTTAAACCATTCTGCCTTTTTTCCTTTACTTGATTGGCCTTAATAGCTTTTTAGTTGCTACTATATGATTAGTTTTTCTTTCTTTGTATCAAGTAGTTGATTTAAATATATTAGACCAGCTTCATTTACTTTAATTGCTTTTTTTTTTACAATTGTATATTTACTAGTTCTTGTATTTTGGTATTATGTCTAGGCATTGTCTATAGCTCAGTTTCTGTTCTAATATTTATTTTTAGCTTTTTTGCTTTGAGTATTGTAAGGC
>CAJVQA010007489.1:0-13787 GCA_910591915.1 Cetraspora pellucida | reverse complement strand
TTTAAATCCTAAAGACTTGAAACTTTCAAGATAAATGTAAAATTTAGTACTGAACAAGTTTACTTAAGAGCCAAAAGTAAGTTAACTTAGTAAAATAATTAGTTATAAATGTTTTTGTACGAACGAATTTTTAGTTAAGATTTGTGTAAAGGATTTGCAGAAAGAGTTCTCCAGTAAAGTTAATTCTATTTATTATAGTTTATAATTTTTAAAAGCCCAATACAGGCTTATAATTGTGACCATCTGATAGTCATATGGCAAAAGTTACATATATCTTTTCTTTTTTTTTCATTTTTTCTCTTCTTTTTTTTTATTTCTTGCATTTGTATCTTTTATCATTTATTTCTATACCTCCATATTTTTTTTATATAAGTTTTTTTTGTTTTTGTTCACTTCTTTACAAGAACATGTTATCAGATTAGCAACATTTTATTGTAGAGTGGTGGTCAGATGTGGCCTTTGACATACTCTAATTTCTTTTGAAGTTAGACAGTCAATGCAGACAGATCACTAATAGGGACTCATAGAAGCATTTGTGTGATGTTGAGCCAAAATTTATGCAATAATTTGTATATATGTAATGCAAAAATATATAATAAAGGTGATTAGTGAGACTGCTCAAGTGAAGAAAAAAAAAAAAAAATAGAATTTGAACATTTAACCTATTACTTAAAAGATTGACAACCTGATCACTTTACTAGATTACTATATCTCTTTTTTATAGCATTTTATTTTTTATTTTTTTTTGATGTTAAGATGACCTCTTGGGTCTTTTGACTTTATTTAACAATATTAAATGTAGTTTAGTAAACTATTACAGGAAGAGTATACAATTGGCTATATATGTAACTTTTCTATATTACCTATTTAAAGAGTTCATCTGAAGGTTTCTTATTAATTGCTATACCTAATATTTCAGCTTAGATATTTTACTTTAAACCTTCTGAATTTGCAAACCTGTTAACTTTACTAAATCATATCTGACTTATATTATTATTTCAACCTTAGGACTATTTTATTCTTAAGATAAATCCTCTAGAGCCATCTGTATTTATTTTTATAAATGACCTAGATATTGCTATAGCAGAACTAACACTTGTGATCAGAACTTAATTATTAAACTGCTATACTCTTGTAGAATTTACTTAGATTCCAGTATCTACTTTATAGCATAACCCTAGTACTTTAGTATATCTTTGCCTTTTTATTTGTCTTTTTACCAAATTTCCAATTCAGATAGCCTATATAGGACTATGACCAGTCTATTGGTATATTAGATCAGCCTAATATTCTTTTTTTCAGTTCATTTTAACAACCTGGTTGTGATATCTTCAAGACTTCTAATCTGAAGGTTCTTGCTATCTGGCTACTATAACTGAGTACTATAACCTTGGTATCTGTTTCCTTAGACTAGTCTTTACAGTAGAGCTATAAAAAATCCAACTATCTTTATACTCAGATCTTTCTAAATAGACTTCTTGTTATCTAATTTTAACAAATTTATATAACTACAAGGACTTATCTAGTATTTGCACTGCCTATTTGCCAGTTTGCATTCTTTCATATAATTACAGACCTTGTTTCAAAAGATAATATTATATAACTATTATATAAATGCTCTATAACCTGCCAGTTATGCTAATATGACTACTATTACAGGTATCTTAATCTAATTATTAGTAATAATTGCTATAATATAAATATTATATAGATAATTATTTAAACTTTCACTATTAATAGAATTTAAACATTTAACCTACCACTTAGAGGGTTAACAATCTGATTACTTTACTAGGTCACCACATTCTTTTTTATAATATTTTATACTTTTTATAATTAACTAATTATTATAATAAATTAGGCTAGGGTGTGGCAACCTAGTGAAGTAGTCAGGTTGTCAACCCTCCAAGTAGTAGGTTGGGTGTTCAAATTCTATTGACAGCAAAAATTTAGATAATCACCTATGTAATATTTGTATTATAATAACTGTTACTAACGATTAGGTTAAGATATCTGTAATGGCAGTCGCACTAGCATGACTGGTAGGTCATGGGGCATTCATGTAACAGGTCACATGACATTGTCTTTTAGAACAAGGTTGTGGTTACATAAAGGAATGCAAACTGGCAATAGGCGGTGCAAACACTAGATAAGTTCTTGTGGCCATGTAAATCTATTGAAATTAGGTAACAAGAAGTTCATTTGGGAAGACCTAAGTAAAGAGATAGCCAGATCTTCAATGTCTCTACTGTAAAGGCTAGCCTTATGAAACAGATACCAAGGTCAAAGTAGTCAGACAGGCAAAAACCTCTAGGTAGAAGGTACTATCAACTAGGCTGCCAGATTGAGCTAAAAGAAAAGGATATTAGGTCGACCTGATATACTAATGGACCAGTTATAAGTCCTATCAGGCTATCTGAATTGGAGTTTGGTAAACCAGTAGAAGTATACTAAAGTATTTCAGATATGCTATTAAGTAGATGCTAAGATTTGTGTGAATTTTACAAGGGCATAGCAGTTTAATAGTTAGCCCTAACCACAAGTATTGGTTCTGCTATAGTGATACCTAGGTCAGCTGTAAAAATAGGTACAGAAGGCTCTGGAGAGTTTACCTCGAAAATAAATTAGTTCTAAGGTTGAGACAATGATCTGGGCATCTGGGATAATCCAGTGATGTTAATACAGATTACAGGTTCAGAGGATTTAAAATGGAACACTCAAGCAGAAGTGTTAGATATGACAATTGGTAGGGAACCTTTGAATGGACTCCTTAAATAGGTAATATAGAAAAGTTATATGTGTAGCCAATTATATTCTCACCTGTAGTGGTTCATTGAACCACAATACCAATAAGTAATTAATAAAAGTCAAAAGACCAAAAAGGTCATCTTAATACTAAAAAAAAAAAAAATTAAGCTTTAGAGTTACAATAATTTTTTTTAATTTAATATAAATATCTAAATGTTTTTAAATAAAACCTAAATAGTTTTATACAAATTTAAATATTTTAATATACTAAATGTTTTAAGTACAAATAACAAATATAAATATTATTTTTAACTATTTTTGTATTAATTTTTATTGTCTTAAGTATAGTATTATTTAATATTGCTTAAATTCTTATTATTTTTACTAAGTAAAAAAATATATAAAAGAAATTCTTTATTTTTTTAACCAATTTTAATTTTTTATACTTTGATCTAAATATTACTGTTTTTGTTTTTTGATTTATAAAGTACAATATTTTTTCTCTAAAATAATTCTTACAACTAAAATTGTTATTATATATTTATTTTTTATTTATTTATTTTTTTTTTTTGCTTACGCTAAGGCCTTTTAGTTATGCAGCTACTGCCTTTATTGTGAATTCAATTATGATTACATAACTTGTACAAGGTTACCCCTATACTACACTAACAAATAGTAGCACAAGCTCCCGTACACCTAATTAGATGCCGTCTAACCTAACCTTGACCTCCTTGTCTGTACATCTGTTAGGCCATTACACATTTCAGAGTACGTCACCTGACTATAGGGCTCCAGGGAGCCCCCCTGCTAACTAACTACCCACATTTAATCTTTGCTAACAGGGCTTTGCCCTTGCAAGTTCACCCAGACCCTAGCACTGACTTCACAGCATATCCCTAGTACTTTAGTATACCCCTGTTTCTGATTTCAAACTCCCAATCCAGATAGCCCGGTAGGACTATGACCTGTCCCTGGTATCCCAGGGTCTGCCCCCCAAGGTCCTTTTCCTCCGGTTCGAGTCTTCCGGCGGCCTAGTTGATGGTACCCCTCATTGAGGTTCTTGCCCATCTGATTTCTTCTACATTGGTATCCATTTCCTAGGTCTAGCCTTTACAGTAGTACTGTCAAAGATCCATGTTACCTCTCTACTCGGGTCTTCCCAAGTGGGCTTCGGTTATCCCAGTTCATGGATTTACATAGCCACAGATGCCCCATGACCTGTCAGTTATCTGGTGTAACTGTGTTACAGGTACTGATCCCAACTGATCGATAGATAGCCATTGCTATATTACTGGTTTCAAGGACTTATCTTGTGTTTGCACCACCCAATGCTAGTTTGCATTCCTCTGTATAACTTCAACATTGCACAGATGCCCGTATACACCGATGTAACATAGGTGGTTTTCCAAATTTTCGTTGTTCATGGGTTTTGAACTCCCAACCTACCACTTGGAAGGTTGACAACTTATTCACTTCACTAAGTCGCCACACCTCTATTATATATTTATTAATAAAAGTTAATTTATATGTTATTATTAGTATTAATTAAATTAATAAGGATGTGGTGACCTAGTGAAGTGGTCAGGTTGTCAACCCTTTAAGTGATAGGTTGTGAGTTCAAAACTCATGAATGGTGAAATTTGGATAATCACTTATGTAATATTCGTATTATGACAATAGCATTCTGTTAATCAGTTGAAATAAGATACCTGTAACTATAGTTGCACTAGCATAACTGGCAGGTTAGGGCATCTGTATAACCTTAGTTATATAAAGTGATGCAAACTGATACCAGGCAGTACAAACCCAAGATAAGTCCCTTGGTCATGTAAATTCATAGAACTGAAGAAATCAGAGTCTACTTGGAAAGACCTAAGTAAAGAGATAATACAAATTTTCAACAGTATTACTGTAAAAGCTAGACCTAGGAAATGGATATCAATATGGAGAAATCAGGCAGACAAGAACCTCTAGGTAAGAGGTATTACTAACCAGGTTACTAGAAATCAAATTGGAAAAAAAGAATATCAGACTGGACTCAATATATCAAAACAGGTTATAGTCCTACTGAGCTATCTGGATTGAAAGTCTAAGTTCAAAACAGAGGTATACTATAAGTATTAGAGATATGCTGTGAAATTAGTACTAAGGTTTGAATAAATTTTGCAAAGGCATGCTCTGTTAATGTTCTATAATAAAAGTGAGTAAATTAGTTAACAAGAAGACATTCTGGGCCTTATAGTCAGATGATGTGCTCTAAAATATATAATAGCCTAACAAATGTTAACAAGAAAGGTCACATGTCAGGTTAGATAGCACCAAGTTGTATAGAAGCCTCAGAGCTATTCAACTAATGTAAGTATAAATAATCAGAGTATTTAAATAAATAATCTTCTAGTAGATTATAGATATAGCAACTAGTATAGAACTTTCAGATGGACTACTTAAAATAGATAACCAAAAGTTGTACAAATAGCTAGTTGTACACTCACTTTGTACAAGTTATACATAATGTATAATTAAAATATACAATAAAGATAATAGTTGCTAATAGACATCAGCTTTAGTAAAAGCAAAAAAAAAATTAAATTAATAAATAATTATAAATTTGCTAATTATTATTAAAGAGTTTTTAGTTAAACTAGTTTAATCAAATTAGAAAATAGTTTAATAATATAAATTAAATTAATAAATTAAACTAATTAAACAAATTTAATTATAGTTAAATTAGCCTAATTAATTTTTTTTTTTTTTTTATATAAGCAGTCACACTAGTACTTTATTGAGTTTTTGAAATTACATTTGTAACTATATACATATCTCTAATATCTAAGTCTAGCATCACCCAGCCATCTTAATGGTATTTAAGTGTGACCTGCTGCATTACTTTGAGCAAAAGTAAGCTACTTGTCTAACTACTTAAAGTTTAAAATGAAAGGGCCTTCTCCCTTCTATGACAAGCCTCAAAATTGTCTTCATTACTTCTTTTTCAACTTGCTTTTCTTTTTCTTTTCTTTCTTCTTTCCTCTTTCTTATTTTTTCTTGATCTGCCTTTTTCTGCTTTTCTAGTTTCTTTGAAATTTCACTTTTTTTCTTTTTACTTTTTCCTATTATTCCAACTTTTTTCTTCTATTTAATGATTTTCTCACAACGTATTCTCTATACTTGTTTATAGAATGTGTTCCAGACTATTATTGCTACTGTATTTGCAAACTGCTATCTTGATTTTGCATTTAATAGCTCTGCTAGTTTGTCTTGTATTTCTTTTGGAATTAGGCCTTTTATTAGTGCTTTTCTTGTTTTGACTTCTTCTGTCTCTGTTTTTTCAAAGAGTGCTGTATATAATATATATAGGAGAATTCAGATCTTCTCTTCTTCTTTTAATTTCTTTCATGCTGTTGTAATAATTACTTTTTGGATTCTTTTTCAAAGATTTTTTTGCTCTTTGCATACTGCCAAGTATGCTTGTGTCTCTTTTACTTTATCTTGGCATACTTGACATTCCACTGTTGTATATATATCTGGCCTTCTTCTATTAAGCTCTTCTAAGATTGAAAGTTTATCTATTATGCACTTAATGAATACACTTCTTTTGGCATTGCTTCTTCTTGTTGTACAATGTATTCTCTTGGTTATCTTTAGCCTTTTCCAAAAATAAGTCCAATCATAAATTGTGATTTCTGCTTCTGGCTCTAAATTTTTAACTGCTCTCATTTCTTTTCACTCTGCACCTAATCTTGTATTCATTATTAGCTTGCAAAGCAGTCTTGCTAGTATGTCAGTTTGTCTGTTTTCCCACTCTAGGCAGTACTCTATCTCTTTATAGCTAACTTTTTCGGCCTGTACTATTTTCCTACTCATTGTCCTTTTCTTTGCTAAACTATCTGTTTTGTCATTCCACTTGTCTTTACTATAACTTTTCATTTTAATTAAATCTATCTGAATGTTTTTTGTCATAACAAGGTCTTTGGTCTTCATTAACTATATTGCATTTTTTTTCTTAATAATCTTGCTTCTGTCTGCTTGTTCTAGACTTCTACTGATGTTTCTGATTGCAGCATTACTATCTGTATATAACTCTAATTGCTTCTTCTTAGGTATTGTTAAAATTACTGCTCAGATTGCTACCAACTCTGCTGTTGTCAATGTTTGTCATCCTTCTAGTCCAAATGCTAACTCTTCTTCTGGCCATTCTTGTGTTTTGTTTGTTTGAATCCATCCAATACCCATATTGTTCTTATATAATAGTTCTTTACTATTCTTCTCATTGGCTATGCTATCAGTATATATTATATATTTATCCTTGTCTCTTGTAATGATTCTTCTTAGGATTTTTGTTATTTCTTGACTAATATTCTCTTTCAGTTTTTGTTACTTAATGATTTCTACCTTTAGTTCTTCTATCATTACAAGGCCTTTTAATTTGCATTTACTTATTTTTGATCTATCTTTTTTTGTCTTGTCTATTATTTGGTCTATCACTATCTTGATTTGGTTACTACTCTTACTTATTAATCTATCTGGAATTATGTTAATGTTTTTATTTAATCTTATCTATTGCTGGCAACTGTTTTCTATTTGTTCTTCTTTACTTATGCATCTTTCACATCTGTTGATTTCAGTTGCTATATTATTCTTTTTACATTTCATTAGCCAGTGTTCGATTAGTGCTTTTTTCTTTTTCTTTTTGAGCACTTTTCCAAGCTGTCTGTGGTTTTGTGTACCATATACTATCCACTCTCTTCTTCTTCTATTTTCTGATATATACTTCTATTTGACTTGCATTGTCTGAGTATTTTGTTCACTTGTTCTAAAGTATCTTTGCACCACTCTACTCTCTAAACTACTGAGCATTTTTGATTCTACTGCTTTGAACCATTCTGCTTTTTTCTTTTACTTAACTGGTCTTGATAACCTTTTAATTGCTGCTATGTAATTAGTTTTTCTTCCTTTGTGTCTAGTAGTTGGTTCAGATATATTAGTCTAGCTTCATTTACTCTAACTGCTCTTTTTTTTCACAATTGTGTGTCTATCAGATCTTGTATTTTAGTACTATACCCAAGCAATGTCTATAGCTTGCTTTCTGTTTTAATGTTTATTTTTAGTTTCCTTGCTTTGAGTATTTTAAGGCATGTCAAGTTATTCTTTAAATATGTTTTAATTTCTGGCTGCTTCTCAGTCTTTCATATATCTTTTGTTAAATCTGCTATTTGACAGCCTTGTATTATTCTTAGTCTTATTAGCTGTTCAAGACTATCTTGTCTGTTTAGTCTTGCCAAGAGGCCACTCACTTGCTTCATAATTAACTCTTGTTGCAATGTTCTACAACTGCCAAGATTTTTGTGTTCCATTATGTAGTTTTCTACTGCTCTTTGCAGATTGCTCTTTTGCTTTGCTAGACTTATTATTAGTTGATGTATTTTCTTTAGGCTTTTGTTTAACATCTTTGTTAGCTGTAACATATAGCTTAGTTTGGGTATTATTACCATATTGTTTATATATGCAATCTGACTTATTGTCATTTTTTTGTACTTTAGATCTCTTATAGTTTGGCTTACTATTTCTTTTGCCTTCCTTTTTACTTGTATCTCTTACATTCTGTTGTTTAACCATATTCTTAATAAATGAACTATTTTGTATTTTGGTTCTTCTATTATCTTGCTTTTCTTATATATTACTGCTCTTTCTTCTTTTCGAACTTTTGTGTTCATTGTTAATAATTTTGACTTTAATCTATTTATCTCTATATTGTTCATTTCAAAAAACTCTTTCACTATTTCTAAGATTTCTAACAATTGCTCTTTGCTGCTTGCAACTCATATAGTATCATCTGCATATGCAATTGCAGCTTGGTGATATCTTGTAATATTGTTGCATTGCATGCCTTTTTGCAACTGTTGCTCGACTGTATACCCTATACTTTCTTCTTCTTGGATTCTCTCTAATAATGGGTCATAGAAGAGACACTATATTAATAGTGAGATTACTTTACCTTGGTCTATTCCATCTTCTGCCATTAGTTCTTCTGTTAGGCCATATGCTGTAATTATTCTTAGTTGTCTCTTGTGAAAAAGATTCAGTATATATTTAATTGTTCTCTTGAATATTTTGACTCTTTGCAATGCTAGTTCAAAGCTTTTAAGAGGAACTGAGTTGAATGCCTTTTTCATATTTTGCAGCAGTATCTATATTTCTTTATTTTTTTCTATTGCTTCCTCCATTATCATGTTTAAAATCTGTACTAGTTGCTCTGTCAAGTTTCTGATAGGCCTGCAAAGTTTGGTCCTCTAAGTATTTCTCTTTCTATAAATACTTTGGCAAGCCTTTTCATTACCACTTTTGTTACAATTTTTCTAAATGTTCAATCAATGCTATTGGATGAATATTGTTTAAACTATATCCCCATTCTATATCTTTTGATATAGGGTAAACTTGTGCTATTTTTTACTTTGTTGAAATTTCTTCTACTTCTAAGCATAAGTTTGTAAAGCTTCTAAAGACTTCTTGTGTCTTCACATTTGCTTTCTTAATCAATATATAGCTTATATTTGAAATACCCAAAGCTGTTCCTATTGTTAACTCTCTTAGTACTTCTTCTCATTTTTTTTTTTAATTTTTCCTTCAACTTCTGCATACTATTTCTCTTTAATACTTCTTCTTGGTTTGTATATCTCTTTCTACTTTTCTGTTATTGCTTCTAATTTGGTGTTTCTTTTTCTAAATTGCATTTTATAATGTTCTGCTATCTCTGTCTTTACTTCTTCTGACTCTGTTATTAAATATATCTTCTCTTTTTTTTGCTTGATAAGCCTATCAAGCATTATCTTTTTATACGGTTTATTTAAAAAGCTGACAAGCATTTTTCCTTGATCTGTTTTAATTATTTTGCATCTTTTGTCTATATTCTCTTCTATTTGTCTCTTTTGTGCCTACTTCTAGTCTTTTATCTTTTTTTTTTTATAAGAGCTTTTGCTATCCTTTTATATCTTCTATCTAGGCATGCAACTAATGTCTTTGTAATTTAGGTAATTTATATCTATTTTGTTGCCAAGTGCTTTTAATTGTTCATTTGTCCTACTTCTTTCTTCTTCTGTTACTTCTTGATCTTTTCTTATCTTTGCATATTTAATTAATCTTTGTAGCTTTACAATATCTTTTTCTTGTTGTTGTGTTTTTTGACTGACTCTTCTGTTTGTCATTATGTTGTATATTCTTTTTTTAAGTATATGCTTATTGGCTACAATGATGATTGCTTCTTCTATAATATCCCAAATACCATTTATTTTGTTTGTATATTCTTTTATATCTTGCACTTCTATTTGAATGTTTTTTAGACTTTCTTTTACTTCTAATCACTTTTGCAGCTTTTGTGTATAATTTTTCCAATTCTTTGATTTTGCTTAATCATATAAATATAAAGTTCTTAATTGTTTTTTTCTTTTAACCTCTGCTTTATTGTTCCTCCCTATCATATATTTAATCTATATTTCTGCAGTTATAATTTTGTAATCACTTTCTGTAATTTCTTTCATTTCTTCAATGCTTGTCTTTTGCAACCTTGTGGCTAACTCTTCTAATATCCAAATATAGTCAATTCTTGTTGCAGCTTTCTTGTTTGACTATATGTACTTTTGATTTGTTGAATGCATATTTCTATATGTGTCTATGAAGTTTTGTTTTTTTATTCAGTTAAAGATTGGTAGTCTTTTAAAATTTGCTAATTGTAAATATTGTCTGTCTAATATATTGTCTGCTGTATAATTAAAATCACTCATAATCATAACTTGTATTTGTCTTTTTCATCTAGTAACTATCTTTACAATCTTTTGTTTAATGTTTTTCTTTATTGTTTTGTTACTTGATGATATATAAACTTCTATCACTATTAGCTCCAATTGTTTGAAGTATAATATTATGTATTCACTTATTCTCTTAACTGCACCTACATGTTTTTCTTATTGTTTTTATATTAAAATTCCTATATCAGATTCTTTTTTCTTATCTTCTGCTACATTTGTTCAGTATCCTACATAGTTTTTGTTTAATGCATACACCAAAAACCTTCCTTCTCTTTCAGTAATGTTTGTTTCTATAACTCCTAGTATTGCAATTTTTTTCTCTTCTGCCCAGTCAAGCAGATTTTCAAGCTTCCACCCATTAGTTTTAAGTTTATTAACATTATGACATGCTATTTTGATCTCTTTCTTTCCTTGTTTCCACTTTTCCTTTAATTGGTCTTGTTTTGCTTCTATGTTTTCTACTTTTTCTTTGTCTTTTCTGATTTTCTTTTCTTTTCAATAAGGAGTTGTTATGTTTTTTTTCATATATTTCTCTTTTTCTTTGTAGAAAACCTTCAAGCTTCTCATTCATTTCCATTAGTTTAACTGGGGTGCCCTTAGGAGCGATCAGCTAGGTCATCTCTTGTCCCTAGCTGTATTCTTTCTATTGATTTGTTTTGTTGAACTTCGAGTCTGTCTAATCTCTCTAGAATTCTTTGAAGCAGATTTTGCATTTATAAATTGAAGCTATTTTTTTCTATTTGCTTTATTCAACTACTATTTTTGCTTTTATTGTTTTTCCTTTTGATTGTTTCTTTTTTGTCAGCCTTCTGCTCTTTTTTAATTATGTTAATAGACATTTCTTCTGAGTTTGGCTGTTTTTGACTGTTACTACTTTCTTTTTTCTTATTTCACTTTTCTTGAAAGTTTTTTCAATATAGAAAGTGGTTATTAAATTTTATTGGTTTGGATTGTGCTGCTTCTATTTCTTCTTCTGATACAAAAATGATTGTTGCTGCTCTTCTTTGGTTTTCATTTCTGTTAGGTGGTATATAAACTGACTTTGTTTTTTTTATTTTTTAAGCAGCATAATAGCAATACTTCTGAAGCATTGCCTGAGAGTCCTGTTAGTCTTGTTGTAAATAAGTTTTGAAGATTACATTGTGCATAATCTTCATCATCTTTGGTTACTTTTGCCAACTTGTGAACACCAATTAGCAAAGTCTATAAAATGTTTTTGTCAATAAGTTGATCTGCTTGAACTACTGCTAATGCCTTGTATTTAGATCTTTTGATGCATCTTATTTGTATCTTCTTGAAATTTTTGCACATATGTCTGATTTCCTTTGCATTGATATTCACTAATAGGTCCCATATTGTAAAACAGTTATATGAATTTTTTTTATTTTCTGTTATAAATACATCTTTTTTTTTCTTATTTTCTCTCTTTTATGTTGGCTTTTGTATCTTTCTTTCTCCTTTTTGTTGTTGTTTTTGACTTGTTGTTTGAGTTTTGATTCTTTGTTCCTTTTTTTTTCTGGGATAAGCTTGAGCCATTTCTCTTTTTTTTCTTGGATTCTGTTCATTGCTGCATTTTGACTATGTTCACAATCAAAGTCTACTTTTACTCAGTTGTTTCTGTTCTTAAAAACTTCTTTGATTGTCTTAATATGATGGTTTTTGCCTAGAATCCATTGTACATATTTTATTCTTTTATCACTTGTTTCTCCAGGCAAGATGTATGCAGGCATGTTTGCTTTGAAAAACATGTCCTTATTACATACTCTATTTTCTGGTAACTATTGGCTGTGCTCAATTGTGTTGGTAAAAATTGGATCTTCATAGGTTGGTTTTTCTTTTTTTAATTCTATTATTCTTTTCTTGATGTTTTTTATATTTTTTCTAACATCTTGGATAATGCTATCTCTTGGAGTTTTTGTATCTTTCTTTATCTTTTTCTTCTTTGTTTCTTCTGCTTTGTTTAACTTGTTTGTAGAGCCTTGGTTTGTGCTTGATAAAAAATTTTTTTGTTGTATATCTTGTAGCATATTAATATTAAGCTCTTCTATTTGGCCAATGACTTTATTTATCATTTGAGTTAGTTTTTTTTGTAGTATTTCTTCTTTTTCTGCATCTTGACATCTCTTTTTTGTTATTGATGTTTGCATCTTCCCTGTATTGTTCAGTTTCTCTATTTCTTCTATTTTTCTTTCTTTTTTGAATATTTCTTCTTTATTCATGTTTGTAATATATTCGACTGATTTTGGATTTTGACTTATCAGTCTAAATCTTTTTGCCTATTCATTTATTATATCTTCTTCAAGCCAGCTTAGTTCTGCTAGACTCAAGATATTAAGAATTTGTTCATAAAGTAGTATATTGCTTAGTGTAATATAGTTTGGGTTGTTTATTGCTAAGTCTTTAGCTATATGCTCTACATTGCTTGGTTCTTTTGTAGGCATTATTAGAATTTGATTTAACAATTCAAAGTTTAAATATTTTCAATTTTTATCACCTGCCCCCTTGATGTAGTACATAATGTCTGTGTCAGTAGCCTGATCCATTCGATTTGCTTGTTGGGTTTCTAACTTGTTTAATTTCTTTTTGTATTGTTTATATGTATTCTGTGTTATGCTACTATTTACTACTATTTATCTATCTATTTCCTAATCAGGAATATGACTTTATTGTTTGTTGTTTCTTGTTGTTGTTTAATCAATTACATATTTTTTTTTTGTTTTTCAGAGTTAATTGTGTTTTCTTGAAATTTTGAGTTCTATACTAAAAAGAAAAGAAATTTTTCTAAAAGCAAGTTTAGTTTGTTAGAGATATCTTTTTTGTTGTTATACTTTTGCTATTGTTTATGTATTTTTGCATATAAAATCTTTTTTCTTAAGGATCCAAGAACTGTTTTCTATTTTGTTTTAGTCATATTTTGTGTTTTGTTTCTGCTCTACTTTGGAATTAGAGATTAGCGAGAAGAGTTTGTTTCTAAAATTGATTAGCTTAATTAATCTATTTTTTATTATAACTAAATTACTTAACTAATTTAACTAATATTAAAAATACTTAACTAAATTAGTTATTAATCAAATTGGTTTAATTAGTCTAATACTAACTGTTATTATTTTAAATTATTTGTCTTTTACTATATAATAAAGTAAACTATTATATTTTTATTCTGTTTTTTTTTTTTTTTTTAAACTTAAGCAATCACGCTAGTACTTTATTAAGATTCTTGAAATTACTTTTGCAATTACA
>CAJVQA010007488.1:0-13788 GCA_910591915.1 Cetraspora pellucida | reverse complement strand
ATAGATAATATAGAAAAGTTACATGTGTAGCCAATTGTACACTCTTCTGTAGTGGTTCATTGAACCACAATACTGATTAGTGATTAATAAAAGTCAAAAGACCAAAGAGGTCATCTTAATACCAAAAAAAAAAATAATAATAATTGCCTCTTCTATTATATTTTATATTTTGTTAATTTTTTGTATTTTCTTTTTTTTTCTTATTTTTCTTTTTGTATGTTTCTTAAAGTTTCTTTTATCTTTAATTGCTTCTGTAACTCTTGTGTATAACTTTCCCACTCTTTCTTTTTTGTTTTATCATAGAAATATATTATTCTTAATTGGCTCTTTCTTTGACTTCTGTCTTGCTACTTTTTGCTATTATATGTTTTATTTATATTTTTGTTATTACTATTTTTTGATTATTTTTAGTGATTTCTTCTATATCTTCAATTTCTGCTCTTTGTAGATTTGAAGCTAGTCCTTCTAATACCTATATATAGTTAATTCTTGTTGCTATTTCTGAGTTTGACTATGTGTATTTTTGTTTAGTTAGATGCATTTCTCTGTATATATCATAAAAGTTTTGTCTCTTTATCTAACTAAATAATAGTAATCTTTTATAGCTTGCAGCTAATGAGTTTTGTTTATCTAGAACATTGTTCACTATGTAGTTAAAGTCATCTATAATTACTATTTGTGTTTGTTTATTTTTCTTTGTGATAAATTTCTACTATTTTTGTTGAATATTTTTTTTTACTTCTTTGTCATTTGGTGATATATAGATCTTTATTACTATTAATTCTATTTGCTTAAAATATAATATAATTTTTATTATATACTTATTTATCTTCTTGATCATGTCTATATGTTTTGCTTATTGTTTTTCTATTAACATTCCTATACCTAATTTCTTTTTTTTGTCTTTTGCTGCACTATTTCAATAACTAACATATCTTTTTGTTGTTTTGTATACTTAAAATTTTTTTTTTCTTTTTATAAGATTCATTTTAGTGATTCTTAGTATTGTAATTTTCTCTTCTTTTGCTCAGCTGAACAGATTTTCAAGTTTTCAACCTTTGGTTTTTAATTTATTAATATTGTGACATGCAACTTATATCTTTTTTTTCTCTTCTTTCTACTTTTTTTTTAATTGATTTTGCAATACTTCTATATTAACTATTCTTTCTTTTTTTTTCTGCATTTCTTTCTTTTTAGATAAGGCAATAATACCCTTTCTTTAAAAACTTCTTTTTCTCTTTGCAGAAAATTTCTAAG
The DNA here is from genome assembly GCA_910591915.1 of Cetraspora pellucida. Classification (NCBI taxonomy): domain Eukaryota; kingdom Fungi; phylum Glomeromycota; class Glomeromycetes; order Diversisporales; family Gigasporaceae; genus Cetraspora; species Cetraspora pellucida. The sequence continues at coordinate 12,531 of CAJVQA010007488.1, read as the reverse complement.
TTCCTCATTTGTTCTTGTTAATTCAACTATAGTGTCTTTAGAAGTGATCTGGTTGGGCCTTCCATGTTCTTTCTTTAGCTATCTTCAATCTTTCTAGTTTTTCTAATATTTGGCCTAATATGTTCTTTATATCTAATGTTTGTTCTTATATCTTTTTTATATTTTTAATTTTTTTCTTAGTCTTTTTTCTTTTTGGTTTATATTTATTAAATTTCTTTTTTCACTTCTTTTGTTTTAGTAGCTTATACTTTCTTGTTTATTTCTTCTATTATTCAGTCTTGTTTTGTATTTATTCTTCTTCATATATTCTTCTGAATCTATATACTTTTCTCTTAATCTGAGGGCTTTTATTTCTTTTTTCTTTTATATTTTTTGTGTCTTGCTGCTGCTTCTATAGAGTTTTTGTCTAATCTTTTTGGTTTAACTTCTCAGAACATTGAAACTTCATTGTATTAGCCATTTTTTTTGATAGTTATATTCATATTTTTCTAACTTTTAAATAACATTACTATGTAACTTCTTGGTCTTTTCTATCTGTTTGGTGGAATGTATACTGCTATTGCCTTTCTGATTTTGAGTTTTCATAGTAAAATTAGTTCAGAAATTCCCTTTGATATTCCTTTTAATCTTGCTATAAATTGGTTTCTTTCTTCTTTCTTCTCTTTTTTTTTTTACCTATTGCCATTCTTGCTAACTTTTCATTTCTTAAAGGAATTACCTATAGAAATACTTGTTCTTCTTCTCTCTTTACTTTTATCACTGCCATTGTTTTGAATGTGCTTTTTTGGATTCTGCATCCTATTAATTTATCTATTTTTCTTACTAGGTACTTGATTTCATACTCTGTTATCTTCTTCAGTAGATTCTATACTGTTAATGCTACTGTATTTTCTTTATTTTTCTTGTCTGTGTCTTTTTTTTCTTGGTTGAACAAATTGTCTTTTGTTTTTTTAGTTTCTTTTTTATTTCACTTTTTTTCTGTTAGTTTATATTTCTGTTTTAACTTCATTTTTCTTAATCTCCTCTTCTTTAGGTTTGTTTATGTTTGGGATTATTCTAAACAAATCATTATGTTTTTTTTAAATTTTGCTGATTGCTTCTTTTCTGCTATATTTGCAGTCAAAAGTAACAATAATTTAAACATTACCTCTTTTAAACAGTTCTTTGACTTCTTTAACATGTTGTTAAATACTAGCAATCTTTTAATGAATTTTTTTTTTTTTTGTGAACTACCTAATACATTGTATACTGGTATTTTTGCTGCATACATTTTTTCATCACTACAATCTCTGTTTGAGAATGACTAGATGTTTTGTTTTAGTAGTTCTTCTATAGTATTATCTTTGTTTTTTTATCATTTGGCTTCATGGATTCTATTTTTTTTATTCTTTTTAATTTTTCTTAGTTTTTAATTGCTATAACAATGTTTTTATAGTTCTCTTGCATTATATTTGTTTTCAATATTTTTATTTTTTTTTCTATATAATTGTTTGTTTTTGCTTCTTCTATCATTATGCTTGTTGTTTCTGTATCTGTAGCTTTTTTGCTTTTTCTTCTTTTTTGCCTCTCCTTTTCTTCTAAACTTGTATTTTGGCATAACTTTTTTTTATTCATTACTATATCTACTGCTTCTGTTTTTTGTTTTATTTTCTTTATATATATTTCTGATGTGTTAATTTTCTCTTTTGGTATTGTTTAGACTTTTTTGCTTCTCATACTTTGCATTACTAATAAATGTTGGCTTATATGATTTATTTTTTTTGTCCATTTTTTTACACTTGTTAGGTCTTTTATATCTACTTTAATTATTGCTTTATATATTTTTCTTAATATTACTATTTTTATTAGATCTGTTTTCTATAATGCTGCTGCTACTATATCTCTTACATTAAAATAGTTGTCTCTATTTGCTAGTTTTTGCTTTAATTCTTTGCTATCTATAAGCTTTAGTTCTGCCTTTGCTCTTTTACTTATCAATTTTAGTACATTGACTCTTCTGCTTTTGCTTATATCATCTTTGGCTATATTCTATGCTACTTTTTTATTTGTTTACAATCATATGCACTCTGTAATATTTACATGTTTATTTTGTCTATATTTGTATAGCCTGTTTGTTTGTCTTTCTATATGCTTATATGTTTCAAACAGATCTGTGATTCCAGATCTAAGCTATTTTCCCAAAATTTTTATTTTTTGAGACTTATTTAGTTTGTCTTTTTTTTTGCTTATTTTTTTGCTTGTTTTTTTCTATTGCCCTACTTGTTAGGTCTATTTCAGAAGCTCTTTTTTTTATGTTAAGTCTTCAAACACAGTTTTGATAATAGTTTTCCTGTTAGTCTTGATTTTTGTTTCTGCAGATTTTATGTTTTGCTGATTGGTAAAAAGAGTTGTTCTTGTTTTTAATAGTTATTATTTTTATTATTTATTATTATTATTTAGTATTAGTTATTCTTATTATTGTATTATTATATATTAGTAGTTACTAGAACCTTTTAGTTGTTTAATAATTGCTTAGTTACTTAGTTGCTTAGTTGCTTTTATAAAAAAACAAATGTCTAATTAGCTAATGTAAATTAATTGCCTAAATAACTAATTTATACAGTTTAAAGTACTTTTTTAAACTGCAATATTTTACTATTTTTTTTCATAATTAGTTTTAGAAGAGTGTTGTCTTTTATTATGCAAAATAATTACAAATAATTATAAAAACAAAAAACTTATTTTAAAACAAAGATAACTAGACGTATTATTACTTTTTACCAAAGCCAGCAATTAACAAGTTGAAAAAAAGTAACTAATAATGTTATTTTCAAAGATTAAACTAACAAAACTCTACCAGATTATATAAAAATAGGTGATATGCTTTGTTAAACTTGTTGTAATAGAATTGTGATAAACTATTTGTTAAACTTTTAACAGCATATTCAAACTAGTATATAGTGATTTGAGATCTATAAGATTGTTAAGATTGAAAGTATTAATTTTGTAAAGCAATCTGAAATTGTTAAAACTGATAAAGCTAAGAATAATGCTTTGTCTTTTTCTAAAGTATTAAAAAATTATAATAAATGTTCTCTATATTTATAAAAAAAAAAGAAAACAAGCTAACAATATGCTTGTTTGATAAATTTTAAGCAGTTATAGAAAAAGAAAATGCAATATTAAGACTTTTTTTTAAGAAGCTATATTTATTATCTAGCCTGTTTTTAAAAAATAAAAAATTACAACTATGGGCAAAAAAGCAACTTTTGCTTTTATGTTATTTTTTATATAGAATTCAATATAGGTTGGTTAATAATATTAAGAGAGATTTAGCAATATATATAAATTCAACTGATATTTTTAATACTTCTATAGATATTCTTACAAATTTAGGTCTTATTACTATATCTTGTACAATTATATAAATTAAAAATTTTGTATTTGAAGAACATGTAATGGTTATTGATTCTAAACTTATCAAATATACTAATAAAGCAATAGTATTAAATATTAATAACTATCACAGTATTTATACAGAATGTATGCTGAACACTATTACAACATTTGTCACTATGCATTTGGCAACAATTCTTGTAAATCTGATTACTACTCAGTCTACAATTCCAAAAATAAACTTACACAATCCTATACTTGTTGATGCTAAATTAATTAAAGCAAAAATAAAAGATAGATTCATGATAATTTACAGTTTTTTATACAATCAACATTGGAAATTTTATATAATTAATGATAATATATAATTAAATAAACTAACTATATACTTTTACAATATTAGGTTGAAGAAAAAGTGACATGTTTATTTGATAAAAGATGTTGTTTTTGTAAATTTGCAAGAAAATAGTCTTTATATAATGAAAAAGTATATTAAAGCATTAATATAGTTATGAAAGTTCTATCTATATGGCAATATATTAAAAAAAAAATGCTATTTCTCTTGTAGCTAATTGGTCTGAACAAATTTACTTTTGAACAGCTATTTTGTATTATCTATATTATTATAATTTATCAAATATTATTTATAATGTTGTCTTTTTTTTCTATTATAGGCTCTGCATATAAAAAGAAGTCAATAAAAAAAACAAATTTTTTCTAAGTAAAAGTTTTCTTAACTTTAAACTTAAATATCTTAACAATTATTTTATTAAATTTGATAAATTTTTTTTATTTTAGTTCTATATAATTTTAAGATAAAATAAAAATACTTTTAGCAAATTTGATTAAATAGTTGTTAAGTTGTTTAAATTTAAAAATTTTAAAAATTTTACTAAAAATAAGATGTTCTTTTTTTATTGACTTATTTTTATAATTTGTTAAATAGTTAGAAATTGGTATTTCTTCAATATTAATTATTCTTTTCTGCAATGTATTATTATATTTTTGAAGAAAAGAAACTTCTTATACAAAATTCTAGTTATAGCATATCAATATTCTTTTAGAAATTTCTTATAGTGCATAGTAAGAAATATTTAAAACTGTTAAAAAAAAATTCAAACCATTATGCAAAGATGCTAAATATCTTGCATTTAAGAATCTTTTTCACAACATGATTCTTCTTGTTTTAGATATCTATATTGTATTTTTTCAATATAATGATTTTAATGCTTATTTTGAATCTTGTTTTTATATTTGAACAGTGTTCTTTAAGTTTAGTTACAAAAATTATTCAAAAGCACTATTGATGTATCTTTCTAATGTTTTCTGCTAAAAATTAAATAATCATCTGATCTTGAAGATGATAAAGACTAAGCTTTTCAAGTTTTCTAATTTGACTATCAAGTAAGGTTGCTGGCTATAAGGAATAATTATAAATATTATAAATTATAACCTAAATTGCAACTCTAATTACAACTAAAACTTAAAGTTGTAATATACTATATTGTTATAAAATATTATAATAGTTATAATTGCTATAATGATTGTAAGTGCTATAATGAGTTGTAAGTGCCATAATAGGTTGTAAATGCTATAATAAATTATAAGTGCTATAATAAGTTATAAGTGCTATAATAGATTATAAATATTACTATTTATTATATATACAAGGTTACTAAGAATTTTCTGTATTATCTTAGTAACCTTTGCAATTAATAACTCAGTAATGTATGATTAGTATATAGTAGTAGGTCATTTTTTAGATTGCCTTGTAGATCACTTAAATCTACTAAAAAAGAAAATTTGACTAAGAATAATAGTTACAGTAGATAGATTTATTGTTGTAATATTTATAAAAAAAAAACTAAGCTATTAGGTCTTTTTTTTTAACCCAGTAGCTTGTAACTCTGGGTCAAAAAACACAGGGCTGCTAAGCCACTGGGTCATTTTTCTAAATTCTTAATTTTGGCTAAAAAAATAAAAATTTAAGCTAAAAAAAACAATTATACAAAACTTATAAAAATAGTTTGTTTTTTTATTTAATATATTTACAAAAAAAATAGAAAATATACGAATCAATTTTAGAGTAAACTTTATTATACTAAGTGAATTTGTAGTTTTAACAAAAATTGTTCAGCATAATCAGAAGTACTAAAATTTCTGTTTTTATGATTATTGATTGCATAATAACAAATTTTTCTTAAAAAAACATATATAAACAAATTTTTAAAGAAAATAGTTAATTATAATTAGTTGTAGATTAATTTTTCTTATTTTAAATCTATTTTACATTTTTAAGTTAAGTTATTGAGCATGTTTTCATCTATTAGTATGTTAAATTTCAGATTTTTAAAATTAATATTCATAAAAATATTAACATTTTTCTGTTTTATTTCGTAAACAAATTTTGTCTTTAATGAAAATAATGATGATTAAGGTTATCATTTTTTATTTTGCTTTTAAATTATTTACTGTGCATTAAGATAATTGATAAAGTTAGTATATAAAATTTTTTTCTAAAAATTTAAGCCTGTTTTATAAAGAATTTATAAAGATATAATATTTTTCATTAAAAAAATACTGATAAATTTTCTTTTTTAAAGTTTATAGGAATGTTTTTATTAATTTAATCACTTCACTTAAAGAAAATATATTGTACAATACTAATAAAGTTGGTATAGATGATATTCAAGATTTTGTATATTAAATTTCAAGTTAAATTAATGGATATTTGCAAAATTAGATCAATTTTTAATGAAATGTTTTTTATTTTATCTTTGTAATTATTTGTTTTTAAATCATCATTAGCACAAAAATCATGTTTTACACAAATCTTTACTATACTAACTAACTTTGTGTAATTAACAAAAAATATAGAACAAGTCAAAAAATATATAATTTTATAGAACCACTTTATTTATTTTATTAATAAAATTTTTTATAAATTACATTTTAAAAACTAATAAATTTTTTTTAAAAATTTTAAAATTTGTTCTAAATAAACTATTTTGATATATATTAGTCTTACAAATTTGTAAGTTACCAAATCTCACTACTTGAAAACTACATATCTTAAGATTTTGGTGAAGAACATATTTGTGAGTACCAACCTGTACCAAAACAATTCTCACCTAAGCAAAAATAAGAACAATAATCTTATAACTAGATATTTACAATTCTGTACAAGAGTTACTAACCATCAAGACTTAGATGTTTCTATAAAGAGCAAGAAAAGGAGGTAGCAGTCAATGACCAGGTCATCTTCAACTATATGTGGTTCTATTTTTTTTGCATAGAATTCAAAATTGTTCCATATACAATATGCCCTATTGGAAGTGAAAGAAAAAATAATTAAAAAAATTTGATCATTAAAATAATTAAATATATATAAATAATTTATAATTAATGTATTATTAATTATATTGTTGATTAATAATCTGTATTATGTAGTAATCATATTTATCAGTATTTAGTTTAAAATTTATATTAGTAATCTAAGTTATATAAATAAAAATAGTAAACAATAAATGATCAATGTATTCTAATTACATGATTATTAATAATTGAATTCAGTTTAATAATTTATATTAGTAATCTAAAATATATAAATAAAAATAGTAAACAATGAATGATCAACTTATTTTTAATCACATGATAATTAGTATCAAATTTAGTTTAATAATTTATATTAGTAATCTAAGCTATATAAATAAAAATAGTAAACAATGAACGATCAATGTATTTTTAATTACATAATAATTAGTAATTTATATTAATAATTGAATTTAGTTTAATAATTTATAATAGTAATCAAATTTATTAATATTTAGTTTAATAATTTATATAAGTAATCAAATTTAGTTTAATAATTAATATTAGTAATCTAATTAATATAAATAACTTTTAGTAAATAATTAATAATTAATATATTTTTATATTTAAAAATTTATATTAGTAATATAATATATTATTAATAAGTATATTAAATAAATATAAATAAAGATGTTTTTTGACTTGGTTAATTTAATTCTAAAAATGAAAAAAACATTAATTTAAACAAAATGTAGCTACAACATATCATTGCATTTCATGCAAACAAAAGTATAAATGTAAAAAAACACAAACCAAAAAAAATAAAGAACTTTGTAAAAAATAATATAAGGAATTAGGTATTCTTATATGTTTATCATATGATTTACAACATTGGTATTGTAATACAAAAGATTGTACAAATTGGTGTACTTTAAATAGATGCAATAATTCTGAATGTATTAATTGTAAAAATGAAAGAATCAAGTAAGTCTATGCATTATCAACTGATCAAAAATCATTTAAAAAACTTAATGAAGTTTCTTATATATGTAAACAATTTGAATTAACTAAAAGTAAAAAATTATATACACAAATGTTTATGCAATTTTCTAAAAATATTTATCAAACAAGTGCAAGTACCAAAAAAAATTTAAATAATAATTCAATATCATTTGTAGATTATTTAAATACAACATCTGATAAAAATCATATTTATACTATAAAAGAATTTAATTAAAATAAAAAACATAGTAGTTGTAAATATGCTTTTTTTAATTTAACAAAAATATATGAAAAATGTGATACAATATGTGACAGAAAATCTGCATATTGAGAAAGAGGACAGTTTATACAAGAAATTGTTAAACTATTTGAATTTGATAAATTTGAAGTTATTAATAAAAAAGAATCAAATAATTTAAATAAATTATAAGTTAATAAACATAATATTATTATTAAAAAAAATAATATATTTTTGGATAATGCAATACTACTTGAAGTATTTAGATACAATAAAGATCATGTTTGATATACTTATAATTTTAAAACAATGAAACAAATATATAAAGAATTACAAAAAAAAATTGCAGCATCATTGAAAAGAGGTATAGTGACTTAGTGAAATGGTTAAGTTGTCAACCTCTTAAGTGATAGATTGGGAGTTCAAAACTCACCAATAGTAAAACTTTGAAAAACTACTTATATTATATTGGTATTATGAGAAGTAAGTGGTATTATAGCAACAGCACTCTGTCAATCAGTTAGGATCAGTATCTGTAACACAGTCACACTAGATAAATAGCAGGTCATAGAGCATCTGCACAATGTTGGAGTTATATAGAGAAATGCAAATCAGCATTAGGTGATGCAAACCCAAGTTAAGTTCTCATGGCTATATAAATCTGTAAACTAGGAAACTGGAGCCCACTTAGGAAGACCTGAATAGAGAGGTAACACAGATTTTTGACAGTACTACTATAAAGGCTAGATCTAGGAAACAGATACCAATATGGAAGAAATCAGATGAGCAAGAACCTTGAGTAAGAAGTACCACTAACCAGGCTATTAAAAGTCTTGAACTAAAGAAAAAAGACCTTAAAGGGCAGATTCTAGGGTATCAGAGACAGGTTATAGTTCTACCAGACTATCTGGATTGGAAGTCTGAGGTCAGAAACAGAGATATACTATAAGTATTAGGAATATGCTATGAAGTTAGTACTGGGGTCTAAGTGAACTCTGCAAAGGCAAGCCCTATTAACAAGAGACTAAATATAGATAGTTAGTTAGCAGAAAGGCCTTCTAAAGCCCTATAGTCAGGTAACGTACTCTAAAATATGTAACAGCTTGATGGATGTACAGACAGAGAGACATAGTTAGGTTAGACAGCACTTAGATATACAGGAACTTGTATGCTATTTGTTAGTATAAGTATAGGGATTAGAGTGTTTAAATAAGTAATCTCCTAGTAGATTGTAGGTATGGCAGCTAGTATAGAACCTGCTGTATGGGTAGACTACTTAAAATAGACAACCAAAAGTTGTACGTGTGGCTAGTTGTATACTCACCTTGTATAAGTTATATAATCATAATTAAAATACAATAAAGGCAATAACTGCTGCTAATTATAGCTTTAGTATAAGCAAAAAAAAAAATTACAGCATCATTACCAGTTTAGAAAAAAAAGTAGATTTTGGCATTCTGTTACATTTTATTTTTTGGTCAAAGTAGTACAGAAAATTCAAATTTTGTACAAAAATTGTTTAGTTCAGTACTTTATTTAAAAAAAAAGAAATATTTTAAGAGTAACTGAATAAATTATTTATATTATTATTTTTTTTTAAGCTTTTAAAATTATATAAAATTAAATTTTTTTTTATATTATAGTGAAATAGATATAAAAATCAATCAATAGTTTTGCTTGATGAATGGTACACCAAAGTTGATTAGAATGATATTATAAATTATTTGAATAATATATCAAAAAAAGTTAAATTAATGAAAGGATTTATTTCTTTTTTAGCAAAATATATTTTTATAACATCATAAAAACCTCCAAATGAAGTATTTAACTTTGGTTATCAAGAAACAGAAGAAACAATACAGTAAGATTGGGTCAATTTGAAAGAAGAATTGATTTTATAATTGAATTTATAGGTAAATAGAATAATGATATTGAAAAACAAACAACACAAATTTATTTTCATAAAGGAAATAAACAAGATTTTTGAAATATAATTTGAAACTTAAAATATAATTAAGAAGAAGATACAATAGATGAAACAATTGAAAAGGTAAAAGAATTAAATAAGAATAAACTAAGAGAAGTAATTGTTAAAGATAGACAAGTTTATTGGCATCAACATTTTCCAAAATTCAAAAAAAAATATTTATCTGAATATTTTCAATGTAAAGAATTGTCAAACTATAAAGAATATTATATAAAAGAAGAATGTAATAATAATAGAAAATATATTGAATTTTTTAATTCAAATGAAACATTTAATTACAGAACTCTTTTCAATGATCTCTTATACCAACTTTTTTCAAAAGTCTGACTTATAAAAACTATATAGTTATTATATTTAAATATGACAAAACTCTACTTTGAAGTAACTAGAGAGGCTATTCACTGCATGCTTAGTTGTAACTGAAAAGAGCTAAAAAAGATTTGAACTCTTGTAAGTGAAGTCCCTTAGTAAAACACAAGTACTACTAAGCAAAAAAGTAGTAAATAAGCTTTGGAGCTTTGTCAAGTGCTATGAAGGCTTAAGCCTAAATAGTTATTTGGTTTAATATAATATTCTATATAGTGTAACTCTTACAACTCCTTTTCAAGTTGGTTTTTCTTTTTACCCTCACTACTAGATTTTTTTCTTGAAATTTTTACCAAAAAGTGGGAAATCTAGTATACTCTTTCAAAGGATTGACGCTGTTTATCTTTTTAAATCAGTAATATTAGTTATGAGAAAATTACAATATGAGTATCAGACCTATGATGGATGACATGTGTCAAACTCAAGAGAAAAATAAAAACTTTGACCATTCTCTCTACATGACAAATAGAATATATTATAATATGAAAATAAAGTAAATATTTAGTATTCTTTATTTAGTATTATATAGAATTTTTAAAGCCAAGCACAGGCAAAAATAATACCTTCATGTTTTTTGTTTTTTCTTTATTTTTCTTTTTTTTATCTTTTTTTTTTTTTTTCTTTTGGTTTACATTTAGGTTTTGTAGTTAGTCTCCTTTTTTTTTACTTTCTTTTAGTTTTTTTTTTGTATATCCTGTTGTTCTTTAGGCAAGAATTATAGAATTCTCTTGCTCGATAATTAACAGAAAGAAAAAAATAAATCAAAGATAAAGCTAAAAAAATAATGTTGGAGCTTGTTATGAAAGGAGGAAGATCCTCTCATTATGGACTTTAAGTAGTCTGACAAACAATTTATATCTGTTTGAAGTAATGTAGCAGGTTGCACTTAGATGCCATTAGGGTAGCTAGGTAATGCTAGACTTGTTTGTTAGGTAGATCTATATAATTGTAGTAATTGCAAGAATTTTAATAAAATACTAGCATAACTGCCTAAGTTTAAAAAATAAAAATAAAAAAAATTTAAATGAAAATAAAAGTAGTAAATATAGAAAATAGTTTTAAAATTTATTATTATTTTTTTTTTTCTATTAAACTAGCCTCTTTTGGGCCTAGAGTTTTATCAGTAAATTGGACATAAGGACTTGTGACTAAAGCCTCAAAGAAGTTACCTTACATTAGAGAATACAACTAGCTACATGTACACTTTTGATGTCTAATTTAAGTAGTCCACCAATAGTTCTATACTAACTGCCATACCTGCAACTCAACTAGGGGCATTGCCTATTTAAATCTTTTGTGCTGCAATCCTTACTGTATTACTAGATCATCTTTGATACAAATATTAGTCAAGAAGGTCTAGATATTTTTACTCATTTCTTTTAGGACCCTATATCTTATTTCATGCAGTGCATTCTCAAAAGCATCATTACTAGAGCCTTCTGTGTCCCACATATAGCTAACCTAGTTTTATGTAACATTCTATAGTTACCTAACACTTGCAGTTACAGGAGTTACCTGTTTAACTGCTATATTACACTATTTCTACCCTTGTAAAGTTCATCCAAACCCTAGTATCTATCTTTCTAACTTTTTCTCTTCATCTTTCTACTATCCAACTCAGAATCTGATAGACTCTCTAGACTCCCAATCCAAATAGCCTGGTATAGTATATCTTAGTATTCTTTTCCTTCAGCGATTTCAGCAACCTGGTTGGTCATGTGCTCCTCTATACATTTTTTTATCTGGTTGCATCTGCCTATTTCTTATTGGAGTTTCCTAGACTTCTATCAGTCTAATAGCACCATCAAAGGCTTGTGCAACTCTTTACTTGGAATTTCCAAGAGGCTTCTATCTTTTTGGTTTCTTGGTCTTCTATATCTGATGGTCTTATTGTAAGTTTGCACTAAAGTCTTATGTGACACTAGTTATTAATATTCCTTTATATATATGTAATATTACACTTTGCATAGATGCCTCAGGCTTCCAATGACAAGTAGAACCTAATTGGTTATACCCAATATTACAAATACCTAAATTCAACTGATCAACAAGTGACAGTTTATCATAACACAGGTTAATTACCAAATTTTGTTATAGGTGGGATTTAAACCTTAGACCTGCCATTTAAAGAATAACAACTCAACCATTATACTAGGATTGTTATCCTTAAAATTTATTATTATTATTTTTTTTTTTTGGTATTAAGGTGACCTCTTTGGTCTTTTGACTTTTATTAATTACTTATTGGTAT
>CAJVQA010007487.1:0-13788 GCA_910591915.1 Cetraspora pellucida | reverse complement strand
ATATCATCTAATCTATTAAAAGAAATCCATTCGATTACGTTATCATAAGATGTAGCTTTAAGTTGAATTTCTTTAATACAATCATCGACATCCTTATCTCCACTTGTCCATACTTGTGCTGTTTTCTGTGGGTCACATGATTGACACCAAGCGTAATATGTGTTATTTCGCTTGCAATTTGCACATGCTCCATTATGTTCATATCTCATGGAACTAAATTCATCAAATTCACTAAATACTAGCATATAATCATTTGTGATAGTGTTTTGAGTTAATCCACAAAGATTTTTATTCACAGATTGCTCACGTTTTTTAAGCTTGTAAAATATATAAAAGATATAAGAAATATAATTAAAAATATAATTGAAATATAATTAAATAAGCTACACATAATAAATAATATGGCCTTCATGTTTATCGTTATAATTATTTACCAGACTCAGCCAATATATTTAAAAACCCGATATTGCAGCACTAATGGCTAAGTATAGTAAATAATAAATAAAGTCCGAAAATTCAAAATTTCTTAGTAGCACACGTATATACGTATACTCTTACCTCTTTTAAATTTCGTAATTGCGTCAATATTTTAAGCTCCACTTTATATGAAGGTATACGTGATTGTGTATATCTATATCTTGTATCATCATATTTTACATATCGTATTCCATCTAACCAGGTTGCTAAAAATGCATCGCCATTCTTTTGAATATTAACTAATTTGTTAAAAGGAATCCATTCGATTACATCTTCATATTCTGTAGTCATAAGTTGAAATTCCTTAATACAATCATCAATATCTTTATTTCCACTTGTCCATCCCTGTGTTGTTTTCTGAAGGTCGCATGTTTGGCACCAACCACGAGATGTGTTATATCGCTTGCAATTTGCACATTCTCCATTCTCCATTTGTCTTTTATTATAAAATTCATCAAATACCAACATATACTCATTTGTGGTTGTGTTTTGAGTTAATCCATAGACACTTCTGTCCTCTAATTGACTCATAGGTTGCTATATTGAATATATAATATTATATATTACGTATAGATTACGTATAGAAATATACAGTATAATAAAATAATTTAAACTTACTTTTAAATCATTTTGTGTTCGTGTCAATGTTTTAAGTGTAATTATGCTTGCTGGCGTACGTGACTGTGTATATTTATATTTATTATTCATAGGTATACTTTCATCTTCTACATAACGTATTCCATCTAACCAAGTTGCTAAAACTCTATCACCAATAGTTTGAATATCATCTAATCTATTAAAAGGAATCCATTCGATTACTTCTTCATAAGATGTAGCTTTAAGTTGAATTTCTTTAATGCAATCATCAACATCATTATTTCCACTTGTCCATCCCTGTGTTGACTTCTGAGGATCGCATGTTTGGCACCAACTACGAGATGTGTTATATAGCTTGCAATTTGCACATTTTCCTTTATATTCTTTTCTTTTATTATAAAACTCATCAAATACTAACATATATTCGTTTGTGGATGTGTTTTGAGTTAGTCCACATACTTTAAGATCACTATTCTTTAACTGTACATAATCTACAAACTTACAATTAAACATGTAAATACACAATATATTACTGTATTAATATCGTGTAACAAGATTAAATATTTTAACTTACCTCATTTAACGTATCTATTAAACTTTGTGTTCTACTCAATATTTTAAGCCCTACTCTATATGAAGGTATGCGTGACTGTGTGCATCCACTACTAAATTTATCTTTTACATATCGTATTCCATCTAACCAGGTTGCTAAAACTCTATCATCAATAGTTTGGATATCATCTAATCTATTAAAAGGAATCCATTCGATTACTTCTTCATAAGAAGTAGCTTTAAGTTGAATTTCTTTAATGCAATCATCAACATCATTATTTCCACTTGTCCATCCTTGTGCTGTTTTCTGTGGGTCACATGTTTGACACCATGCTAGTGATGTGTTATATAGCTTGCAAATTGCACATTTTCCATTCTCTATTTGTCTTTCATTATAAAACTCATCAAATACTAACATATATTCATTTGTGATTGTGTTCTGAGTTAATCCATAGACACCTTTACGTTCTAATTGCACATGATTCTTAAACTTATAAAATATATAAATAATACAAGTGTAAATAATATAAGTATAAATTAAGAGTATAAATTAAATATACACACTATTAATTAAATATAATCTCACTTCTTTTATGATATTTGGATTATTTTGTGTTCTACTTAATATTTTAAGTGTAATTATGCTTGCCGGCGTACGTGACTGTGTATACTCTTCATAATCAGCATCATAATCGAGATATCGTATTCCATCTAACCAAGTAGCTAAAAATCCATCTCCATTCTTTCGAATATTAACTAATTTATTAAAAGGAATCCATTCGATTACGTTATCATAAGATGTAGCTTTAAGTTGAATTTCCTTAATGCAATCATCAATATCTTTATTTCCACTTGTCCATCCTTGTACTGTTTTCTGTGGGTCACATGATTGGCACCAATCTGGTGACGTGTTATATCGCTTACAATTTGCACATATTCCATACTTATCGTTATTATTTCTTTTAGAATTAAATTCATCGACCATAATTCTGAGATGTTACAACAAAATTAATCGTCATTTTGTGTTATACGTATCACATGCACATATATAATAAAATATGTAGCACAAATATTTACATAATTCACTGTTAAATATTGCGTATTGCGAAATTTTTTGGGTACCGATACATAGTTCTAAAATATCGGCGACATATGATACGTAAGCAAACAAATTCCTTAAGTGGTAGGTTACAATTGAAAAGGTACGTATGAATTCATACGTAGTAAAAATCAATGGAGAATTACTTACTACGTATTGCAGAATAATAACCCCGAGATATTATAATATTTATTTTTGGTTCTTTAGGCATCTTCTGCGGGAGACGCATCTCTCGTATCCAAAAATCATCAATATCTCAAAATTTTACTAAGAAAATCATATGTAGGTATTTTAAATAAAATTGTTCACATCTAATTTTACATATAACCATACAAGTCTTACCTTAACCTTAATATATAGGGCACTATATAAACATCATACTGAGTATCATATTCTATTATAGATGCAGAGTGCCGTTACTGATCTTAATGTCAATTGGACGTAACTCAAAGACGTAACGATATGTCAAAAAAACCATAACACCTGATGTGTGTTATAACACTTAACATATGCCGTAACATTTGCTCATGTCATCATAGTTGACTTATGCGATAACATTTGGTAAAAATTTGCATAGCGAGTTTCGACTGATTCAATTAAGTTGACAATTTTGGCATAGGACTAATATGTATATATATCTCTGTGTTTAATATAGAAATATTATTCTTAAAAGCAACTTCGTTGGCAAATAGTTAAGAGAAATTTAACAATTCAAAAAAATTCTGCTATTTTAGAGAACAGTATTTACTAAATCTGAATAATATATCTTAATACTTTTGGTGAAAAAAGAACCAGGCAGGTATTTATATGAGTTACAATCAGATACAGGACTCTGATTAGAACGTAAAATTCTTCTTATGATAATTTGAAGGGCTATACTTCAATTTGATATACTAATACTAGTATTGACATCTGTATATAATATTATCTGGTTATATCAGTTTTGAATCCGTATATTTAACATGAAAATACCTCTGGTTAAACTAATATCCGAATATATCCATTAACTTTATTTTTGAAGATCGTCAATAGAGTAACATGTATAAATGTCTAATTTATATCCAAAGCCTTTTCTATATTTCTTGCTAAGGTTTATTGGTTAACAAGTGCTGTTTTCTCATGAGTTTTCGTACAAACCAACACATCAAACATGTTGAACACGCACTTTAATCAAAAAAATTTAATAAGACTGTCTGTATGATCTTTCTAATGATCTATAGAATAAGAATTACATATGATACTAAATGTCTTCTATGTACTGATTAAACTAAAATCAGACTTAATCAGAACTGAAAAATCATTCAGTTAATTTTTATATGTTCCAGGAATTATAAAAACGGTTGTAAAAAACTTGTTAGACGTAACTATTTTTTATTGCCGTAACTAGATTACTGCAAAGATCAATTATTATAACCTACGTCATCACGGCACTTTTGACGTGACGATACGTCACGTAGACTCAATTAAGGGACAGCCATGTCTATGCACTGGTCACGTGACGAGCGAAAAATTCTTTAAAGTTTATTTATAATCAGATTAATGCTTATATTAGGGTTATATTTTAGCGTCATAGGCAGAAGTTTGTCTGATTGGCTAATAAATTTAATTTAATTTTACATTATTTATGCAGTTTAGTACTTTTTAAAAAAAACGACAACTAATCATAATGAAATAAAAAAAAAAGCTGTATAGAGGGTTTCATTAGAACTGTAGGACTTCATAGCCAAAAATAAGGTCTAATTCTCGTCCGTTTAAAAAAGCTAGTATAGTAATAACTTCTCAAACCCCGATAAAATCAACTGATTACTAAGCTAATTTTCTTAAACGGACGAGAATTAGATCTTATTTTTGACTATGGAGTCCCGCAGCTCTAATGAAACCTTCTATATGGTTTATTTTTACATTATTGTGGTTGGTTTAGCATAGCGGGCTTTATTGTGATTGGCTGATTTTTGCAGATCATCTTTTCATAATAAAGTCTTATTAAAGTAACGATTTTTCGTCACAAGATTGAATTCAGGGCCACGAACACGAATTCAGGAGAGGTAAGACAAAAAAATTAGAAAGTTCACACCTTACTTTGTAAACTGCCAAAGTAATTCGGTAATCCACGAAGTAATTCGGAAGCTAGGTGAAATATACGTTTGAACATTTCAATTTATCCAATAAATCAAATATAATATACAAATCTATTAAGTTTAGTAATTTGTTTCTGAAAGAGTTATTTTCTCTAATTTATTTTATTGTTTTATTTATAATCCCAAGACAGGTACCGCCAGTAATATATTTTAGTGAAATAATTTAGTAACAAGCATTCGCACCTATTTTTAGATAGATGATCATCAATTAACAACTATATCAACCAATAGATTTACTTTTATTATTAACTACGCTCTGGATATCTAACAGTATCTGTTTTTCTAGTTTAGTAACAAGCCTAGCAACACGAAGTAATGATGTATAAGTTTGAGATTAGAATGTGATATCACGTCGATTATTATTAAGGTTATTAAGGTCAAATTGTTTGATGTTAATAATAAAACTAGTATTTCGATTAAGATTGATTTATATGTTTTTAATGTGTTTTTTGTACTTTTGTATCTTTATTTTTTTATTATTTCTATTTTTTTTTTAATCCATGTATGTATTTAATAAAGCTCTTGATTTATAGTATCTTGTTTGTGCTAGGCTTATAGTCTTAGATTCTTAATTAAGAGATATCATAGTGATGTTTTATTAAGGCCAATTTAGTTTTATACAAAATATTTTGTTACAATTTAGCTTAATATAAAAAATCTTAACGTCAAACGGTTTTGGATTATAGATTAATTAACCATATTTTGCAAACGTCACGAAATGATCTGCAAAAATCAGCCAATCACAATAAAAGCCTGCTATGCTGGGCCGTATGTTGTAAAATTAATTGGGATGATTTTATCGATTGATCTACATTATGGCGATTAATTCTATTGGTCAAAATCGTGTGTTAGCGAAAATTTTGGTGGGGTAGTTAGCATAATGCGCACAAACATGTGATAATCCTTTTGTGACTGTCGTCTCGACAGACCACCTATTAAACCTAGGATTTAACTGTCGTCTGACAAACGAACAAACATGATAATTCTCTGACTGTCGTCCCGACAGGCCACTTACTAAAATTCAAGATTTGACTGTTGCCGACAGGTCAAACCCATTGATATTTACTAAACGACAGACTATTAACTCATTACGCTTTTTTCACAAAATAATATTAATGCGTACGAATGTGATAACCTTGTGACTATCGTCCCGATAGGCCACCTCTCAAAACTTAAGATTTTGACTATCATTCTATGCATTCTATGCGTACAAAAGCGAAAATTCTTCGGTGACTATCATCCCGACAGGGCATCTGCCAAATACCAAGATTCTGTCCGATCCAATCTCACTGAAAATTTCTCGTAGTCTGCTCATGAGGGCGAGAAATGGTAGGACGAAAGAAATCAAACAAAATTGGGTTAGCAAAAAAAACAGGCATGGGCTTGTCTAGGAAAAAACCTGTATCTTTTAAATATCCCTAACGATTACCAATCAAAAAAAGAAACCTACGTAATTACATGGTTATTATAAACTCTGACGTATGTAATTACGTTGCTACTATAACAATCTCTAACAATTACGTAACCATATCGATAGCAAAAAATACTATTCCTGATGGATCTGCATTACCAATCTTTTGAGTACTGTTCCTGATAGGTTTTTAAAAACGAACCCTAATCTTAACTTTTTTTCAATTATATACTTTATAGTAGTATATTATTTTAGAGCCTTTTTTTAGAACCCTATTAGGAACAGTATATATGTTATTATCCACGTAAGCGGATAATAACGATAATCAAAAATTAAATGTGGATCGGTGATCGGATAATGACAAAATGGCACACTGGCTGGAAGCAGCCAGTGGTCATTTCGTCATTATCTGATCACCGATCCACATTTAATTTTTGATTATCGTTATTATCCGCTTACGTGGATAATAACTGTTTTATTCCCAGGTTCTTATTATACTTTCGTACTATTTTTTTAAAAAAATTAAAGTTATGTATTTCATAAAGTTTAGCCTTTTACAATCACAAGACTTCTTTCATTTTCTTCCACTTTCTTTTTTCTTTGGCAAAACAACCTTTACTTTTCGTTAGCAATTTCAATAATTTCAAATTTTCGTTATACAGTCTGCCCTCCATATAGTCACACCCTCTTTATAAGGACACTCATTTTTAAAAAACTTATATAAAACATAAGAAGACCTCTATACAGGCACAATTTCTTTTAAGCACAGAATTTCTTGGAACCGAGTGACTGTAGAGGTTCGACTGTATCAATAAACAAAGTAAAAGAAGTATAAAATTCCGGATCAGCCCGAATCTGGAATCCATGAAAAATAGTACGGAAGTATAACATATGGGCTAATTTTGATTGTGGTCTAATAGTAGAACCGATTACTTATAACTCCGGTCAAATTTGCCAGATTTGGAATCATAAAACTCATAAAACTCTGGAATTGACCAAACGATCTGCAAATTTGACCAGAGTTATAAGTAATCGTTCTACTATTTAACTCAAATAAAATTTATCAATAAGTTACAAATAGAAAAATACTCCGCAAATATGTAACCACTACGATAAGTTCTAACGATTACAAATCGAAAAATATCATTATATGACTAGCAATAAATCATAATACGACAGGGTGAAACCCGCGTTGTGAATTAGTAAAATTTGCTACGCATATCACATGAGGATGAACTCCACTTTTGCGTAATAAAAAACATAGCTAAACGCGGATTTCACCCTAACATGATCTACGTAGCGTGTTTTACTAATTTACAGCGCGGGTTTCACCCTCTCCTATCATAATTATTCGATCAATTAATTTACACTCCACGTTCGATTCGAGACAAAATGCTGCTCCGATCGAGCAGCTAATATATTTTTTTCATTAAAATCCAAGTTCAAATTATCGTGATGTTTTAAGATGGTCTTGATGTTTCTGATTTAAAATTTGGAACACGCAGCTTTACCTACATTTTGAGTAAAGAGGGAAAGAAATCGTTGCGAAAATTTTATTATTAAACAATGCGTTTATGTAGTTTGTACCACAAACAAAATCGCGAGTATTCGATTTCCTAATTGGGGTTCATTAAAGCGGGGTTAATTCCATATAAATGATCCAAAAGGCAATCTTAAATGCATCAAAAATGTAACTTTGGTTAACCCCGCTTTAGCGATCTCCCTAAATCGGACGATGTTCAGGAGAGACCATAGAAAGAACACAGGTTTATAAAGTTTTGGTCCATTTGATAAATTTCATTGGCTATGAATTTCTAGAAATAACGTTGTTAAAAGCAAAAAAAAATAATCAGATTAATTTCGTGTTTAAAGATAAATATTGTCGAAAATTATAGAGTAGGTCATCATGTCCAACTTTCTATGCATTAATATTGTATAAAACTACAAACATCTCTTATGATCTCTTGTTAAATAATAAAACTACATATTTTTTAACTTCCATTAAGAAGATATTATAAATTAAAAGTTTTAGTCCATGTGACGCAATACTTCGACCTCCACAGTATTAAAATTATTTAAAAAGATTACATCATTTTAAAAAGTTTAACCGTCATATTGCATACCCTTTGTAAAACCGATGTTTTAATATTGTTGTTCATTCTACTTTTGTTGATTTCATTCTACTTTTGCATTGTTTTACAATCTTTGCACAACTGCATTGCTACGTATTAATGACGCCAAAAGAAAACCAGACTTCGTGCTTTCATTTATTGTTATTATTTATTAGATTCAGCCATGACTGGTAACATATAATAATTTATTTATGTATCATCTAGGTCCCCGATCAGGGCTGAGTCTAGTAATATATTAAGCTTGAAAGCATAAAGTCTGGCTTTCTCTTGGCGTCACTCATATGCACAGTGCACTACTCCAAATGTGTTGTCCGGCTAATGCATCGGTATTTCCAGAGGCTTGTTTTTGGACTAATTCTATTTCTCATTACTCGAATGGATTGGTTACATTTGACACACATCTCCTATTGTGTATCCTTTAATTTTAATCTGCAGGAGATCTTCATTTCCGATCGAGACTTTAAAAACCACGATTGACATGATTTGCCCCCGCGAACATCCGATTCATATTAGCATAGAATATACATTTGATATCACGTTCTTCGAAGATTAAACATAAAAATAACAAAGTTCTATGAAAGTTATAATTGAAAAATTACATAAATATCATATTTTTTGAAATAGTCTTCCTTAATCACTGACACGAATTAATTACTCACAGTTGACTTTTATTTTAATCGAATTTTATTTACAGTCAACTCTCTAAATCGAACCTGGATAAACTGAATTATATTAACGAGTTCAGTTTTGAAATTTTTATATCTAAGCCACGAGGGTTCGATATAAGCAGAGTTGACTGTATATAACGATAAGTTCATAAAAAAAGGGTGCTTTCCAAAACCTGATTTCTAACTCGATTTATCATTACGTACTACATATTTAATCATGCTGAGAAGAAATAAAACAAAATCTAGTGCGTTCTTTTCTTCGTATTCGCCCAATATGAATAACACTGGTAAGGGTCTCAAATTTTTAATGTTGCAATCTAAAGTTCACATTATCATTAAGATACTTTGTATTATTGTTCATTAAAGAAATTGTCAGAAGTACTTTACCCGATAACATGGTATGAATTTTCTTAATTATTTTAAATATTATCCTTGCAAAATATTTTTTCCCATCTGCGCACTGAAAGTATTGATTCTGGAATGCTATAAAATCATAATTTATATTATCATCTTACAATCAACTTATTATATTTCTCTTCAGGAAGTTGACATTTTAATTAGACAAATAGGCATAGAACATTCTTGGCCCGAAAATCAAGTGAATTCGGATATACAAATTTTTAAAAAACATCGGATTTACACAATAAAGGATCTACGTACATTATCAAAAGAGAGCTGGAAGGTTATTATCCTTTCAATGTTTAATTTTATCTGGTGTTACTTTCTTATATGAGGTATTAACTTTTTCTATTACGTTTAGGTTATAGAATTACTACCAATTGTCAAAGATTTGTGTCGCGAAGCTATTAATCGAGAAATTGATAGTCAAATAGTTCTTAAAGATTCAACAAATCAAGATGACGTTAGAAAAAAAAAGCATATACCAAAAAAATTGTCTTTTGATTCTTTAGCTTCAAAATTGGGTATTCACTCAATACATGAAGCAAGATTAAATTATGCTAAACCTTATGCCGATGCGTCAACTTTAGGACCTGTTCCTTATGAAGAACCTCAAAATAGCGTGAATAGAATGAATTCTAATAGGACAACTGTTAAACCCACTCCTTATACTCCTCGAAAAACCGAAATTTCTGATGAAAATAATCATGATAATCCTTATACTCCCCGAAAAATCGAAAATTCTAATGAAAATAATCATGATGATGATAATCCTTATACTCCTCGAAGAACAGAGGTTTCTAATGAAAATAATTATGATAATCCTGGTAGCCCGCAATTTTTCATGCCTCCACCTAACAAAAAAGTAATTGGTGATAGAATGAAAGTTAGAACTGCTTTCGGCAAAATTTATGAAGTTGATAGATGGTGCCCGCACGCTAAAGCTGATCTTGGTGCAAGGGTAGGTATTAACTCTGATGTTTATTGTAATATGTTAATTAAAGGTCCCTAACTCTTTCATTATGTTATATTTTATAGGGGATAGTGATAGGTACGAAACTTTTTTGTACTAGGCATAAATGGGCTTTTGATTTAGAAAATGGTGGGAAATGTACTACTTCTTGCAGCGGCGCAACAATCAATGCCTGTGTGGTCAATGATTGGTGAAACCCAATTTCCTGGTGAATTGACTTTTAAGTGTAAGCTATCTAATTTCACTATATGAATTAATTATTATAATGGTAGCAAAAAAATTATCAGTTAATTAGATGTATTTTCGTTTTTATCTACATTTGTAATTCTACTAAATAATATTGTAATACAACTTACTGAGTTGCGGAAATTTTGTAAGTCAAATCTATATATTTTAATTTGACTTATAATCCAATACGGTTTATAAGTCCAACTTGTTTAGGTTTGACCAATTGGCCAACATTAATTAATAAACTAATCTCTGAATGAATAATATAATAAGTTTTTTTTATAACATCATTTTGTACGTATCGGTATATTTTATGTCATACGCAAAACTACATACGTCGTATTAAAGGGATATGGCAGAATCTTCGATACAAAGTACAAATTGTTATTATTTGTGTTATATTACGTACATGTTTTTTAGATTACATTTTTATACTACGTATATAAATTTTTATAAAGTTCTTTTTTGTTAATGATGAGACATGTGACAATATACCAATTTAATTTGTGAAGTTTTATAACTCTGATCAGCCCGATAACGTCGCTTTTAACCACTCTCTAATTAGAGTTTATGTGCGAGGTTAGGACTTATTTAGGTTTTTAATGCGGGGCAGGATTGACGAATTATCTAAAGATGTGAATCTTTGATGAGCAATATAAAATAGATGTGTACAGAGTAATGGGGAGTATACATAGATCGATATTCAGTGGGGTATCCAATGTATATGTAGGTCAAATATATGTATAGTCTCATAGTAAAAATAACGCTACGTAGATCACATGATGGTGAAATCCGCTTTGCATAATAAGAGTAAACAATATTTTTAAATTTAATTGTAAATTTTTTTAATTAAGTTTGTAGAATAGGATTTTTTTGTTTCTAATAAGAGTAAAATTATTATTGTTTTTTTTGATATTAAGGTGACCTCTTGGATCTTTTGACTTTATTAACACATTTTTAGGTAATGTAGTTGGAGTGTGGTGACTTAGTGAAGTGGATAAGTTGTCAATCTTTCAAGTGGTAGGTTGGGAGTTTAAAATCCACTGACAATGAAAATTTAGATAATCACCTATGTAATACATAGATGGTATTATGGTGATGGCATTCTGTTGATCAGTTAGGATAGGATACCTGTAACTATGATCACATTAGCATGACTGGCAAGTCATAAAGCATCTGTACAATGTTGAAGTTATATAAAAAAAACAAACTGGCATTGGGCAATGCAAACCCAAGATAAGTTCTTGTAATTATATAAATCTGTAGAACTGAAAAGCTGAAGCTTATTCAAGAAGATTCAAATAAAGAGGTAATATGAATCTTTGATAATACTAAAACATGTAAAAGAAAAAACACAAATTTTTGCAAACTTTATATTAAAAAAAAGAGAAATATCAAATAAGTAAAAAATAATACAAATATTTCTAATCTCAAAAGATATTAAATAAGACTAAAATCTAAATAACATTAGGCCAATTGCATTAAACAAGACTTTTAAAAAAATTGTTATAAAAGTAATAATAAAAAAGCTAACTAAAATATTTATAAAAAAAAATATTAAAAAATCTAAATTATACAAGTCTGTTAAACAACTTAACAGAATAACTAATACATATTCTAATTATAATAATAAAAAAAAACACAAAAAAAGAATAAAAAAATATAAATACTCTTACAAAATATAAAAAATACATTTGACTTAGTTCTGTTAAGAGTCTAAAATAGGCATTAAAAAAGTCAAAATATTGTAAAAGATAATAATATATATATATTTGTTAATAAGCAATCAATTATTTAGCCAAACTATTAATTTATTATTTTTTTTTTTAAATATTAAGGTGACTACTTGCAACCCAGGATTTTATTGATAGTATATTTGACTAATGATTGCTTTACAACTATAGGAGGCAACTATGAAGAGAGTGTACAACTAGCCACTTGTACAACTTTAGTCATTGTCTAATTTAAGTAGTCTGCCCGAAAGTTCTACACTAGCTGCCATACCTGGAACCTACTTGTAGGTTCTCTATTTAACCACTTTGTTTCCATATCCACCTATCTATCTCTGCTTACCAATGACCCTGGCCAATGCCGATAAAAATATGTCATGATCACTAAGTCTTTAAAGCAGTTCTTTGGAACCTTTAACTTTGTACTAAACCTTTCAGAATCTTCTGTATCCCATTCTTATAGCTGACCTGGTATTGCTATGGCTGAGACCAACACTGGCAGTCAGAGTGTACCATTAAACCGCTATGCCCTTGTAGAGTTCACTCCAACCTCAGTACTTACTTCACAATATATCCTTACTACTTTGGTATTTCAATTCAAGTTCCACCAAGCTGCCATTCCAGATAGCCTAGAAAGGTAGGGTGAGACCATACCTCTGGTTTACATGTTTGCTAGCATGTACCCTTTTTTTCTAGAACTCGGAAATTCTGGCAGCCTGGTTGGTTCATCCGGTCCCTCCTTAAAGACTGGCACATTTGCTCGGTTTCACAAGTTCTAGCTCTGTTTCATAAGTCTAGTCTTTACAGTAGTACTGTCGAAAGCTCAGGTTACCTTTCTACTCGGGTCTTCCAAGTAGGCTCTTATCTTTCTTCTATTAGTTCCTATGATTTACATAGCTATGAGGACTTATTGTAGGTTTGCACCACCTGGTACTGGTTTGCATTCCTTTGTGTAACCACAGACCTTGTTCCAAAGGACAATATCATGTGACTGTTACACAAATGCCATGTGACCTGCCAATCATACTAGTACGACATAGATTGCAGGTATCTTATCCTAACCAATTGCGAGAGACAGTTAACCATAACACAAGGAAGATTTTCAAATTTTCTGTCAACACTAAGATTTGAACTTTGGACCTGCCACTTGGGGGTTGACAACCTAACCACTTTACTAGGTCGCCACACTCCTTACTATTAATTTTTTATTAATTAGTAATATTTTAAATATATATATAGTTTATGAAAGTACAGTTAGTTATGCATATAACTTTAGTTATTATCTATATTTTTTTTTTTTATTATTATTTTTTTTTTTAACTTAAGCAGTCATGCTAGTACTTTATTAAGACTCTTGAAATTACATTTGCAATTACATAGATTT